>APFE031278682.1:73097-130848 GCA_000404065.3 Pinus taeda
AAGTGTTCCTCCAAACATTAGGCCATACAGATATCCCTATGCCCAAAAGAGTGAAATTGAACGCATGGTTTCAGAAATGCTAGAGGCTGGTATAATTCAACCTAGTCAAATTTATTTCTCTACTCCAGTAGTATTGGTGCACAAGAAGGATGGATCATGGCACATGTGTTTGGATTATAGGGATCTCAACAAGCTCACTATTAAAGATAAATTTCCCATTCCGGTCATTGATGGATTATTGGATGAATTGCATGGATCAATTTACTTCACCAAGTTGGATCTTCATTCAAGATATCATCAAATCATAATGAAGACTAAAGACATTCTAAAAACAGCATTTAGAACTCATGAGGGTCATTATGAATTTTTTGTCATGCTTTTTGGCCTTACCAATGCACCTCTACATTTCAAGGTTTGATGAATTCCATTTTCAAACCCTTCCTTAGAAAATTTGTGTTAGTATTTTTTGATGATATACTAATCTACAACAATTCTTTGAAGGATCGTGTTCAACATGTTGACAGGGTGCTCAGACTATTAGAGGAGAAACAATTATATGCAAAAAGCTCCAAATGTTTCTTTGGAGTACAAGAGGTGGAATATGTGGGTTATATTGTATCTCATGAAGGTGTTAAGGTAGACCCTAGCAAAATTAAAGCCATTAAGGAATGGAAAATCCCCACAACCATAAAGCATTTGTGAGGATTTCTCGAGTTGTGTGGTGAAGTAAAATTATAAGTGCGAACACCAACAAATTCCTCTAGCCCGATAATGGGTCTAGCCACAACAGATACATTCTATGGAAGATTTCCTTAGGTTAGGACCAATTAAAAGGGCCCACCTCTTAGTACGCTTATCCCTTTTGATGATGTCCTTGCTTTCTCACTCCAATTATCTCTCACTTCCTTCTTCAAGCATCTGAAACAAGTAAACAATAGCAGACAATGAACATGATAATAGAAAAATTGTAATTCAACCTACTTAACAAGTCAGGAAACATTATGCCATGAATATGTAAGATGACAAGTCATGTAGGAAATCAACCGATAGTTGCATATATTAATATCAAAGAGAGATTACAACCATTGTCTGGACGTTGTAGTTCTCCTTTGACAAGACCAAGTTCCCACACACTTCTATTAGCATTCTATGATGACCTCAATCCACAATAGTTTTAAGGCTCTTCCTTTTAGGCTTTACTCCAAACCAAATCACACTTCTCCCTCACACAACTAGATAGCTACAACTAGGAATAGCATGTTGTTTACTGCAAACCAAAATAACACTAGCACACCAACATGAACACTAGCTTGTGCTTGGGAAGCAGGGAGGTTTATATAGGACAAATGGTTGGGAGATGGATCCTTTTCTCATGGGAGAAGGTCTTATCCCTTGAGGTAGTTCCATCATTATAGGGGAAAGGAGCCCAAACTAACATCCTCAACCCCATCCAGCCAAACCATTTACCAGACTTCCATTACAAAGCTTCTAGATCCTGAAGCTTCAGCTCCTAATTTAAAAAACTTTCCATAATAGGACCGGCGTGATTGGAACACAGCTCAGTTGCTCTGGTCAGCGCTAGGGATAGTGCTAATCCCTGCACATTGTCATGGGGGAGACAAAGGTCATTAGCGTCGGTCTTGTAAACTAGGTATTGGAAGGGAGTCTCTTGGTCAACTTCTCGGATAATGAGTTGAAGTCGATGGAAAGTGACCGTGTCGAAGGAAGGCCATAATGTTTCCCACATCAACGACACGAGACAAAAGGATGCAAAATGATTTTGGATGATACAGAGAAACAGAGGTAAGTGTAACTGTAGAAGGACAACTCTTAAACATGTTGGCGACACAACTGGAAGTTTGGCAGCTTTTGGATCCATGGGATCAGTGGTCATGATGACGTCGCAGAGATCGAATGGAAGGCAAAAATGAACAACCCAACCTACGAAGGTCAACGATACAAAGGAGGATATCCCAACCTGACACAAATCAAAGAGTGTCATGTTCAAGAGTGAGCTACCGACACAACTGATAGATTTCCAAATTTTTTCCCCCACCATTTCTAGTAGGTACCCCAATTATTTTTTAATCGCAAGCTTGAAGGGGATAGCAATGCTTTCACTGTAAGTCCATCCTTCGGACGAGTACGACCTAGAGGAGAAGCTCACGTTTGTCATGGTGATGAATCCAATGTCGTTTAATATTTTAACGAGTCCGAAAAATGTGTAACTCCGTATATTTTCCATGTTTAGAGAGTTTGAAAAAGACATGGAAAAGAAAACTTTACATGGTCCCTTTACGTACATTTGTGTCTTTCGAGCCTGAAAAGGTAGGAAATGATACTTGAGAGAACTGCTTGACAATTTTAGTCAAGGAGTACCTTTTTCGTAAATAGTGCTTCCCAGCCCGAAAAAAGGGTAAACTTATATTGGGAACACGACGTTTCGCATCTATTAATGAGTTCAAAACAACAAGGGCTCAGTCATATTTTTGCGTTTAAAGGGTCAAAAAAGAGCTAAAAGCAGACCCCCCATTTTATTTTCTTTTGTGAGTCAAAAGGGAAAAATACTTGGCCATCTTTTCATACGAGTTTAACGAGTCGAGAAAAGAGTTGAAACGTGACTCATCATCATATTCAAACATCCATCACCTATCATTGGACAAAAAACTAGGAAACATTAATAGAATTGAAAAAAAAAAACCCTAAGCTGAAAACTGAAGGTCACCCAAGTTCCTAGATCTGAAGTATAAACCCAGTGGAGTCGCCAATTTTGTTCTAGTGTGTTCTTCTCAAAGATGTATGAAAAGAACCCACTTAAGATTGTGGATGACAAACAATCTCAACAATATAAATGGCTGCTAAACATTGTAGATCTGTAGTAACTAATAGAAACAAAACCTACCAAATTCTGGATCTATGCCACAATCATAGTCAAATAGCAAAAAGAAAGAGTAATAACTCCAATCATCCAGTGGAAACCAGATATACAAAGAATAGTTTTTATTATAACATATGTGAAGGGAACAAATAGATGTTACCAATCCCCCTATATGGGATGGGTTCTTGGCTATCCTCAAACGTCTTCAACTTGTGTAGGGTCTCTCTCCTCTATAATGTGTAAATCCAACAAAAATATGGTGTATGACAATGAAAATAATCAGAGTTACAACAGTGAGTGCAACAATGAAAATAATCAAAAGTGAATAATGAATGGAAAACCCTTCTATTTATAACAAAATATTGAGTTATCCTTGAATAATGAGCAATAATAAAATATTATTGATCTCATTCTTGGAATAACCACTTGGAATATTTTATTATATTTGTTTAGGGGGGAAAAAGTATTTAAACTTTTATTTAGAAATAATAAATAAATAAATGATTTATTTATCATCTCAAGGAATTAGTTAAGGAATAATAAACAAATAATGGTTTATTTAATTATTCCTAAGAGATTTAGTTAAATTTGACAAAGAATAATAATTAATTAGTGATTAATTAATTATTCTTAGATAAAAATAAGATAATTAATGATTTATTTGTTTATTTTTCATGATTGGGTCAAATATGACAAGGAATAATAATTAAACAATGGTTTAATTAATTATTCCTAGAAGAAAATCAAATAAATAGTGATTTATTTAATTATTCTTCATGGGTTTAACTATAAATTACTTAACAAAGGTAGTTTATTAAGTAATTTCTCACAATGAAAGCAATTTTACTATGGTAAAATTGGTTTTACATGGTGTACTTTGATCCATCTAGTAAATTAGGCTAGATGATCAATTTTTCGGTAATAACACTAGCGCTGCCAACGCGAGTTTTGATATGAAAATTCGCGTTGAACCTCTTCTAGTAGGTTTTCCCAAAATGGAGGAGATTCTTCGCATGCTAGAAGCTTTAAGAACAGCGATATGGATGTTGTTGGGTAGAGATATGGTTGATCTCTCCCTTTTGGAGCTCTTGATCCTACCTTTAAGGGCATTCCCTTTGAGATGTGGACCTTCCTCCCTCTTTTGTGGATCCCTAACTCCCTCTCCCTTCCTATAAATCAAATCCCCTCCATCCCCAAATGGTTGGTCATTGATTGCCTGCATTCCTATATTGAGATTATGCCCAAATGTGCCCATCTAACTTGGAGAAGGAGTGCTTAAAGAGTCTTGGCTTGGACTTGGACTTCCACCCAAAAGGAGGTCTCCAACATCAAGGAAATGGTTGTATGCTTACCCTTTTTATTCATTAATATATACATCTGATGTTCACTTACCATAGATGTCTAAATATTTATGCATTTACCTTGATACTCCTTGATCTAGCAAGTAGCTTATGTTTGATATATAATATGTATGCCTTTGTATCTTGTATTGTCCTTTGATCCCTCTTGTGGGTACTTGGATGTAAGGAACAAGCAAGGAGCGAGCTTGGAAGCTAAGGGATCAAAGTCATCATCAAAGGATTGAGAAATTAGCATCAGAGTGATTTAGGCTTCTCTCTCCCTATGTGCATTTTTAAACATAAGCTAGGAAAGTCTGCATTAGATTTTTTAGTTTGTTGCTAGACCCACTCATTGGGCTAGAGAGATTACCTTTGTCCACATAGGGGATTTATCTTCACAACAAATCCTTCTTGCGATGATCATTGCCACATATCCAATAATGAAATTGTCCCCTACCATCATCTCTATTATGTTGTTCTCCAAGTTGAGATCCATGTCCCTTCTCAACTGCATTAAACTTCTTGTAAGGAGAAACATTTTCCTTCTCACCTGAATCTAGAGGTCTTTCTCGCTTTGGTGGCCACTTTCCTTTAGTATTTTCATTCCCTTTCCAACCTTGCTTGGACTCAGTCTTATGCTTTGATTTCTCATATAAATTCTTCAACTTTCCAATGATTTCTTCCAGTGAACCAAGGCTCATCATACTCAAATTGATCCTTAAATGCTAATGGCATTCCACTAATAAATCTTTGAACTTTTGTCTTCTCGTCCTTGAGGTAAGGCACATGCCTCAACAACTCCAAGAACTTAGTTGTGTACTCCTCATTTGCCATCAATCCCATCTCCAATGCATAGAACTCCTTGGCCTTACCATCATATTACCTATTTGACAAGTACTTCTTCCTTAAGAGTTCCTTGAATTCATACCAACTCAACTCCTCTGTCTTGATGTCTCCAACATGCTTCACATCTTCCCACCATATCTTTTCTTTCCCTTTGAGACTGAAAGTAACTACTCAGCCTTCATGTTCTCTATATAGTCATGCAGCTCAAAGAACTTCTTCATTCCAAGAAACCATTCCTATACATCTTCCGACTTCTTCAACTCCCCATCAAATGTGGGTGGCTTGGATTTCTCGAATTCATCTGGAAAGTATCCCCTCTCACTCCTCCTATAAGGATGATAATGATGATGACCATGATACATGTTTGAACCGAAACTGGAATAGAACCCGTAACCACTGCCTCTCCTATCAAGTGTATCCAAGAACCTACCTTGTCCGACTGTGTCATCCATGTTTGACCTATGCCCACCATGAGACTTGCTACCATATGCCCCTTTAGTCTTGTCCTCCTATCCATAATTGATTTGTGGTTGTCCTTGTTGTTGCAAGTCTGACAAACTCTAAAGGATAACTGCATTGACCTCTGCTTGTTTTTCATGTGCCTTGACAATTCTTTCCTGTGACTGAATGATTCTATCATTATCTGCTTTGCAACTTTTTATATTTGCCTTTATACTTCTCAAGGTATCTGCTATGTCAAGAGAGTACTCATCTCTGTTTTCCTCATATAATCTACAAGGAGAGTCTTGTGAACTATAATCCATCATTTTTCTATCTGTGTCTGATCTTCTTCTTCCTACAAACATGCCATGTTAGATAAACCAAATATAACCACCAACAAACATACCTCATTGAAGTTCAGGGGAGGTTATCTCATTTTAAATATCAATCCAGATTAGCACGATACATGTATATTCATAATCATATCAATATATCAACATCATGCATGATAACACCAATTGCATACCATGACCTCATGAATTACAACCATACCCATGACAATACATGCATAACTACCACATAAACATTGACATATATGCATGACAAACACATTCCGCTTATCCAATCCAAGCGTTGAACCTGAGAGCTCTGATACCAATCTGTGGTATCAAATATCACCCAAAGAGAACGAAAACCTGCGTTAATACCAATCTGTAACCACCCCTCCCACATTTACCCACTTTAACTGGCCAGTCGGGGTAAACATGAGCTAAGGGATACTATGACATGACCCAATCTCCTATGTACAGTTAAGGAAGTGGAGTCGACAAAATAGAACTTTATTTACCTTCTTCAGGAGCTACAGGACACCTAGGAGCTAAACAACCACTCCACGTGCCCAAATCATGTGCTAGATTTCTTTTTTGTGACGTGAGCCCACAACTACATGCATGACCAGGTCTCCATGTGGTTACAGGCCTCCAACCACATGAATAACCCTATAAGGGTGTGGTTATAGCCCAAAACTTCCAGTTCAGAGGGTGTGGTCCCATATTCTAAGCCACTATTTTAGGCTAGCCTCCAGACCACTCCCCAGAACTTAATGAGACTCCCCAGAACTTAAACTAACTAGGCCTAACCATAACAATCATTTCGTCAAACATATAGTGAACATGTAATCTATAGGTCATGAATGCATATCTGAACAGAGGGGTCTGAGACTTATCTGAGAATCACCAAGAAGGTCTAATTCCTTTTCATAATAGCTAAAATAAAATTTAGTAGCTCATTCATTCATTAACAATTCATCAACTAATCAAAACATATCAATAACTATAGCTAGAACATGTTATGGAACCATGCTTATAACCAGCATATACCCATAATAATAACCATGATATAACAACCATCAAAGCCACATAATAACAAGTACTCATAGAATACAATAGGGAAAGAGCTCTTATTAACATATGTAAAATCCAACCAAGTGAGGGACTCAAGACATATTCCAAGCATGAATGTGGGACTCAAGGCATAAACAACCAAGGCTTTTTGGAGATTAAACCACCTCCACCCTCAGGCTACCGTGATCCTGCCAAAACCAATCAAGAGATCACAATGCCCAAACCATTCTTGGATGCCTCAAAGTTTCTTCACCAATACCTTGATAAATTTTCTTTTATCCACCCATCTGTCGAGGGCTTCCCGAACATTAAACCACCTCCATCCCCAACCCTTAGGAATTTCCCTGAGACCACCAAACCTGGTTTCGAAACCTTCCGTCAATCCAAAGCTCAACCACACAAAAGAACCCCATCACACCATGGCTATATGGAAATGGCAAGGCAAGGTTGCAACCACTATCACGCCTAAAAAAACCCATTCCAATGACATCAAGAGAACCAATTACACAAATTCATGTACCATGCATTCACAAACTAGCCAGGAAATCACGCATGTGACCTGTTACCTGCAAGTCTTTCGGTTGAAGTTGCTTCATCCAACATTCCTTGCTTACCCTTTGCTTTCCTTTCCTTGCTTTCTCCAATTCTACAGTGCTCCAAGAATTCTCTAAGTGTGCAATAGTATGAGAGAATATAGAGAGCTCCAAAATTGAACTAAGAAAAGGTAAACCAACAAAAGCTATGAACTGATCCTCAGAAGCCTTTTTATCAAGGCCTTTATTTTCTTCATTTTCCTCTATGTTTTCCTCAATTTTCCTCTCATGCAAACCTCTGACATTTTATCTCCCTTTTCTCCTATTTTCCTTCATTTTCATAAATAAAATTCCAATTAATGTCTCTTTTCCTTCGTCAATGCCTTTGCTAATTTCCTTAGCCATGATAAACCAAAAGTGACACCCACTAGGATGCTTTGTCAAACATTCAGACTGGAATATGTGTCTCATGACCTTGATCTTATTTTACCTTTATTAACTTTATTACATGAACTTTAACCCAATATTGTTACAAAGATTCACATATCTCTAACCATTAAACATATATAAAATTCAACATATATACAATTCTTTACAAAAAAAATAGAAATAAACCCATTAAAAAACAATTTATTTCAAAAATAAATTTGATATAAATTTGATACATTGACCAATTTTCTTTCAAAGAAACATGAAATTTTGGCATAGTTGGTAAGCAAACATTTCCTTATTTAATTTCCATTATCTCCCATATTCATTTAATATTTTGATTTCCCTATGTTATTAAATTTCCATTCTCTCTCGTATTCATTTATTATCTCGATAATCCTTTCTATATCGCATAACCAAAAGATTGGCTTAACCATAACCCTTCGAAAAAGTTCTTGGACAAATTTAGGTGTTTTTTAAAAACAACTCAAACCCCATAACAATTTCTTGAGCTCTATGTTATTGAATGTCACTGAAATAAGCCCTCGCAAATTACTTCAAAAAGAATGACTAGTGTTTGGAGTTAAACAATAATTTTGTGTTCGAGCACATCGATAATTTTGTGTTTTCCCATGAATGATGATCATTTTGTCTTGGAAATCATTCACAATCCTTCGATTAAGAAGATAAACCAGGTAGGTATTGGTAAATATATTTTAAATAATTTATAATCTTTCGATTAAGAAGACAACCCAGGTAGATTTTGGTCGTGACAACGTAGATGTAGGTGGAAGAAAACAGAACGCGTGCCAGAGAGTGTCATTGGCAGTAATACAATGGAGTAGGAGTGGTCGAGTGGTGTACGATGGAAAGCAGAGCAAGGTATAGTTTTTTTTTCTATCATGAAGGTGTTGAGAATGCTAAGGCCAAGGTTGGGTAAGAGCCTTTGCAATGGCATTTTCATGCGGTATGGGATGGCCTCTTATGGTCGACGACTCATCGCCACACTCGCTCAAGTTGAAGGCAAGACCAAAATTCCTGAGGTTTTGGTCATAAGAACTGGTTTCAACAGAATGACCATTTTCAATAGGCCTTTTTCTCTCAATGCCTTGTCAACTTCTATGGTACGTCAGTTCTTTTTTTCTTCACTTTTGTTTACTTTCAAACAAATGTTTGGATGGATGGATGGATTCAACATTGTAGCTTCCATTTTTTGCAAGTAGAAAAAATCCATAAGTTATATCAAGAATGTGAATACATCATGGCATAGGTCTCATTGTCACCAAAGTAAGTCACACAGATTGATGCTATGTTCCCCTCATATGCCATATTGGGTCCTTTTTATTTATTTCTTTCGTCTCCTGCTCCTAGTGAAAGGCGTTGGAATTGATGGGTACATTTATTTAAGGGCGCAGGGGGAAGGGCATTCAGTGCTAGGAAACACGTTAGGAGGATTTATATACTAGCTAATGAAGGTAATTAAATTCATTCCCTTTCTCTTTGCAAAAGAATAAGGAATGATATTTCTTGTTTCGCACTTTGAAGATTGACTGACAAATTATTCTGTCAGGGAAACTCGAGGAATGAAAAAACTTCTTCAACAAAATATATCACTTGATTTACCTTGTCAGAACATATTTAAAACCACATGTGAGCATTTTTTTATCACATTCTTTTATGTTTATGCGCTTTAAGATTTTATCCAACAAGCAATTTTGATTTGTTCATTCAATTTATTGTTTCACATTATGCTTTTGATAATCACTCTGTGGTAAACTACACCTCCCTATTCTGGGAGTATCATAATGGGTTGTGGATAGCTTACATCAGTATTGAAAAAACCTTTCTATTGAGAAGTTGCAAGTTGGGGTATTTCTTCCGCCAAATTCACCTTAGACTTGCCCCTAACATCAACTGCATGAAATGGCCTGCTTGCAAAATTGAAACTTCCATGAAGGAAAAAATGTGACTATGGGGGGATTTTCACCTTGGTGAGGTATGAATTTCATTTTACAAACTCGTGTTTTCAAGTTTTAAATCTCATTTTAAGCATCAAATAAAAAATGGTTTTATGCAATCTCATTTCTCTGGGACTTTCCTTAGAACCATCAGCATCAAAAAGAGAGTTAGCGGAACATATTCAAACCAATCTGATTCTCGGTTAAGTATTCCCTGTTGTCCATTTTAATTTAATGTTTCTTAATGTTTTCCAACGGTACAAGTATAGAGAGCAACACTTGTGTCTCAATTGGAAAACAAGAGATAACTTCTACAAAAATGGAGGAATATAAATCTAGGGGAGTGAGAGTAAGGGCTAGGATTAATTGGGTAGAGGTTGGAGATGAACCTGCCAAGATATTCTTTGATAATAGAGATAACATTTTTTGGAGCACATCATTGCTAGAAACTATAATGAATTTTTTGGAGCATATCATTGCAAGTCTATTGTTTTAGAAAATATAATGAAGTCTAGAACGCAGAGATAAATAGACAGATGTGGTTGCATGATGCTTTTTCAGCAAGCACATGCATATGTGAAGCACATTGAAGTGCATAAGGTGACATGGTAGTGTATTGGGATTTTCCCATAAGATCTTGATATAGATCAGACCCTTAATGTAGTTATGGCATAGTCCAAATTGATCACCAGATTTCAAGGAGCGAAGCAACTAACCAAGGCATAATAGTGCACAATGGTCGTTCAAGAAGCGATCTTGTGGAGTCATGACTATTGAACATCGAAATTGTTGCAATCCTCATCATACATGTCCTCAAAATTGTCGTCCTTTAGATATTTGGATATTTTTCTCCATTATAGGCAAGTTCTTGACCCAATGTGATGTGAACTATCCAAGACGGAGTTCGAGTTAGAGATTTTTATCATCATCTTCCTCTTCGAACTGAACCTATTTATCCTTCCCTTTCTTCATTATATTATTTTTTAAAAATCCAAGTTTTGAAAAAATAACCCATATTCATAATGAAATCAACATATGAAATCAATTTTTCAACTAAGATTCATATTAACTACAGTGGCACTTTGTGAATTCTAAGTAATCCTTCTTCAACCGGAAATGGTAAAAGACTTTTTGACAAACTTATAATGAATTGCAAAAAGTAGAATGAAGTTGGAAATATGCCCAAATTTGTTTGAACAAAGCTTTCAAGACCAAAATTAATTACCGTGCAATTCATTGAATTCACACCCTTCGTAGTAAAGTTCAAATTTCTCTATCACTTAATGCAGACATGTCCATTTCAAACGTTCAAACTTTCCGTGGGAAAGCCTATATTGTCATTGATCGACCTATTGGGCTCTCGTGTGTTTAGAAATACATCAAGCAACCATCAACAACATCTCTCATTACTAATAGGCCCTGATAATTTTTGTCATCTAACGAATAAATTCTTGTCAAATATATATAGTTTATCGACTTTTGGTTATCAAGATGTCAAGTACTGGTTATTAAGCGCTCAGATGACCAATTTTTCAACGATCGGGTTTCAGGAGATTGGGGTATTGGTTTATGTGATTTCCTCTCTATGCTAAAAGAAACTAATAATGTTTGTTATATGTTGAATAATTTGTTGCCACGTGCCATAAGATCCTGAAAGAACAAAAGAAATTTCTCAATTTTTTTTCCATATAATAAAAAAATCATGAATCTTCTTAAGGAAAATATTTTTTGTGAGAAGATTTGGTGAGATAGTAAATCCATTACAAGAGATGATTAAAAATAATGCTTTGTTTAGTGGGATGAAAAAGTGAAGAATTAATTTAAATCCATTAAATAAGCAATAACCCAATCTCCTACTTTATGAGTCCCAATTTTGAAAAAGTGTTTATCTTATATACTTTTGCATATAACCTTTCTTATGCAACTATACTAGCACAAAAAAATTCAAAATGTTTTGAAGTCACGATATCATTAATGAGTTCGGGCCTTCAAGGTGTAGAGTTGAAGTTGAATTACCCTGAGATAGACAAACAAACCTATATTGTTTTCAAAGTAGTAAAACAATTTTGGCCATTTCTTTTTACGTCTCATATGAACGTCATTATTCATAATCCATCCATGCAGAATTCGCTATTTCAAATGGAGTTAGGAGATAAAAGAGCTAATTAGATGAATACTCTCTAAGAGTATGAAACAGAAATTTAAGCAACTAAAATTGTAAGAGGTCAAGGGCTATGTAAGTTGGCAGCAAAATCAAAAGGTTCACAACTAATAAGGCTAGGAGGTAAACAATTTTGATGTTTTATATATTCCAACTTCAACATATTCATGGTATAATGAAATCATGTATTATTTAACTCGTGTTATTTCTCCTTAGTACTTGGAACCTACAAAGAGAAGAGCTTTTAGATTAAAACTGCCAAATATCAGCTTATAAATGGAGTATTATTTTGAAGGAATTATGATAATATTTTACTAACGACTCTTGAAAAATCTGATGCAGATTGGGTCTTACCTCATTTGCATGATGCGCTAGGAGGAGGACATTTTGGTGGTAAAACAACTGCACATAAAATTCTCAGATCTGGATATTTTTTGGCCTACATTGTTCAAAAATACTTATGCTTATGCTAGAAAATATAAACTTTGTTAAATATCTTCAAAAAACAAAAACAAAAAACAAAACAAAACAAAAAGAGAAAAAACCTTGCCCTACCATCACAACCCGTTGAGGTGGAAGGACCTTTTGAACCATGGGGTTTGGATTTTATTGGGGAATTTAACATCAACTCTTCACATCTCCATAAGTAGGTTAGGTGATCTCTTTCCTTAACCATTTCATAATTTTCAAGTTTGGTATCCCCGCTTCCATGGTTTTGGATAAGGCATCTTATTTTTCATCTTTGAAGTTAACTGAATATGCTTTAAAAAAAGGAATCACAGTTAAATATTCTACAAATTATTATCCTCATGGAAATGGTTTAGCAAATTGTACATGAACACCAAATAAATTGGCATAAGTAGCTTCCTAATGTTTTATGGGTGGATAGAATAACACGTAAGAAGGCATTAGGAAATTCACTATACTTTTCTATGACAAGTAGGCCATTCTTCCTCAAAAAAACTTTCTTCCATATTTACAAATAGCCCAGTTAGTTAAGAAAAAATCATCTCCCATTATCCAAACAAGAATTGACACATTACTAAAGCTAGAAGAAGAACGAGAAAAAACTAAATAAGAATAGATGCATTATTGAAGCTAGAAGAAGAACAAGAAAATAACTAACTCCAAATTTTATGAACATCAATAGATGATTAAATGTTGGTTTGATAAACATTAATTGAAAAAGGAATTTTGTAGTGGGTGATCTATTATTGAAAATGAATAAAACCAATGAGGAAAAAGGGAAACACTCAAAATTCAACCACCTTTGACTTCGACCATTTTTGTAAGATACGTGCTTGGAATATCTTCAAATTTTCCCTTAAATTTCTAAGTTTGTTGAGATAATTGGTGAGAGGTTTCGTAAAATAGTTTGCAGGAACATGGTTGTAGGTGAATTTTCCATCATAAAACATAGGGTAAAGAATACATTATCACATCTACATTATGAGATCACTTCAATTCAACAAATATATTGTTGTTAAGTTTAAAAATAAGGTACATTCCACATCTACAAATGCACTTAGAAATAGAGGAATGTAATGTCCTCTACGAATTGAGGACAAATAGGACTTATTAGCCTATGCATCCATGTAGGCTATAGTCCTCCATAAAGGGGATAAAAAAACACAAAATACCCATTGTTGGGCAATTTTTGGGTCAGCTGGGCGAAAAAACCCTAAATCTAGCGTTTTGAGTAAGGCTCTGTTAATTTTTAAGTTAACTTGTTCTTTTCTTAGGTTAGTTACTTCATTAATACATTAGCCCATTCTCAATTCCATTTGGCATTAATCCATTAGCAAACACCTTAACCATTTTCATACAATAGTAACTAATGAAAGAACATCAAACGTAAATGTAGAAGACAAGCCAAGACAAGAAGACACCAGATTTGGTGGATGCCAATGAAAAACCTCAAGATGGGGAAAACCATTTGATCAACTATTCTTATTATTATATCAAATATTCAGCAAAGAGTGATAGAGTACAAAAGTGAAAATTGACTTGCCAAATCAGATTTAAAATAACTGGTGAGCTCCGATATTGCAGTAATAATGCTGCAACTCCTGGGGCTTCCTTCTTTACTTTTATCAACCCCGTAGTTCATAACAAACTGGGAAGCGACGGTGATGTATGCACAAGTACTGGCTCTTACTGCAGGCTGTCACTTGGTCAGCTGGAGCAAGATCGCTAGGAGCTTAAGCCAACTTCCATGAATTCTCAGAAGAAGCTTTTAACTGTGATGAAAGAAAGCTAACTCTACAAAGGCTATTCTATTTGCAGAAAGAGAAGAAAAAATGAAATGAAACGCAAACCCTAGCAAACCCTTGCAAACCTTAGTTCACCTACTAACCTGGAAACTAATGAAATGAGTGCTATTGACTACTAAAAAGGTAAATTGCATTTATTCAAACTACTTCTGAAAAGAAATGAGAAGAAAACATCTTTTTGTGCTTTTGAGTGTTTTTATGTGAAATTATTATGCTTGTGATTTATCTGGTTGTGATTGTGCAGAGGTTTGGTGGAAAAGGAAGGTGGAGTTGGCTTTTGCAGAGGGTGAGAAAGGTATGGAGAGGTCCTAAGAAGCCCCTAGTACCCTTTTGAAGACTTCCATAGCAATCGGACTTCAAAAAATCACTCATAGGGAATTCTACAGGACGCTGCAGGGGATCTACAGGAGGATCTACAAGAGGAGTCCGAGAGCTATTTTTGGAGTTTTGAAGGTGGAAAAATGATGAGAAAGGGGAACTAAAGGCTAGATGAAGGTGTTGAGTTGTCTAGAACTTGTCAAGGAAGATTAAGAACGAACGTGATGGTTAGATTTGTTCAAATGGCAAGAAAGCAGCTTTATGGAGAAAATGCAGAAATTAGGGCAGATTGGCGAAATGTTGCGAATGACTTGGGGAATATATGAGAAGTGAGTTGGTGCTGGCTGTTCTATGGATGTATGGTGAGTTTAGATGTCCTACAAGAGATTTGCACATTTACTTATCAAAACTGACCAAAGAAGGAACTAACTATACCATGAAAACAAAACTTTTTCTAGCTTGACCTAATTTCTTACCTACAAACAAAAAATGTTGAACCGTAACCTATGAACAGAAAAGCATATGGAGAGAACTATGGCAAAAGAACAGGAAATGATCTAAGCAACTAAATCTGAACCAATATATCAATCTTTCCAAATCAATTTATCACATTAGCGGTTGCATGGAAGAGCAAAAACTGTGTTTTTAGTGGCAACAAAAGTGCCTTGACCTCAAATCATAGTCCCAGGAAGGGATAAAGGAGATCATGGCCTATAGTTAGCCTTTTTGAATCTTATTTTGTCACTACAATAACCTACTTGAGCAACTGAAACAAAAACAACTATACTAACCATCAAAATCAACCTAATCTAACAAAGTAAAATGAATCTATGCAACAAAAATTAACTCATGAACTGAAGTAAAAACATATAAGTACACAGTAAGAGGTGTTGGGAAGCTTGGGTTGGGCCCTAACCCAATAGCATCACCCCTCTGAAAGAGATCAGTGCTGGCTCAAAAACTGTTTCATCTTCATTACCAAAATAATAGTCACGTTACATAAACTGTTCTCAAAAAGGAACTCGAAAATGAGTTGAACACAATGTTGCACAAAAGTGTGAAAATCTACTAATAACTAGCTAAAATCCAACTAAATAAAATTAGCACCTAAGCCTTGCTATTTATACAACTCGAGCCTCCAAGAGCTCTCCTAAAATCAAGGGGCTCAGCTTCCCAAAACTGCAGATAAACATCAGTCCTTCTTTACTTGCTCGGCTGCCCCTTAGATGCACTCATGTGGCTACTTGTGCTCTGAGTTTCTGATGGAGAATTCGAGGTAAGGGTTCATAATGAAGGGAACACTCTCCTACAAATCCTCTCCCTTTTTCTTCCTCAAATTTGGCTGCCAAATGCTCATTAAACCTTTGATTTTGTCTCAAAATTGACCAAAAATCTACATAAAGCACACATTAAACTTTTTGGCATAATGACTAACCCAATTCACTCTATTAGAATATAACAAAAAAATTCAATAAACTAATGAGAATGGTGGATTAAGCTGAGTTAGGAGGCTAAATGAGTCGATATAATTACCCATTTCTGGGGCTCATCATCACCTCCCTACTGAATGGGTTGCTCATCCTCTGAGCAACTAGTCTATCTCTTCATCCATGATGGCTCTGATGGATTTCCTGACATCCCATGCTTCTGATGTGATATCCCCTCTTTATCATGGAATCCTGCCTTTCTATCCACCTCCTCCCACTATTGTCTTTCTTCTTCCTCTTTTTCCTCTTCTTTTGTCTCATCTACCTCTGTTAGCTTTGCTTCCTCAAGCTTTATTTTGGTTTCCTTCTCATCTTGTTTAGTTTCTGCCTTCTCTGCTTTAGTCTTTTTCTTCTCTGGTTTAGTCTTTTTCTTTTCTGTTTTAGTCTTTTCCTTTTCTGTTATGAGTTTCCTCCTCTCTGCTCTGGTCTTTTTCTTCTTTGTTTTAGGTTCTTCCTTCTCATCTTCTGTTTTGATTTCCTCCTCTGTTTCAAGTTCTTCTTTCTCTATTTTGGTATTTTCCTCTTTTTCTATTTCCTCCTCATCTTCCCCTGCCATATTTCTAAAAATCTCCCAAGCTATGGGTATTGTGAAGGTGTGGAGGGCCTCTTCTACCAACAATTTAATTAGCCCATGGTGAGCCAATTAGTCTGGAACTCCTACCTTCAATTTACTGCTGGAATATATTAGGGATTGGAGGAGAAAATAAGGGATACTAAGTTTTTGGGGTGCAGGAAGATCCACGCTATATCTTAACTCATGCAAAAGTCTGAAATGGTACCCATAAACTATGTTGTACCTTCCTTCACAAGGGATGTACTTGATAATCTGATATTTGACCTCATCCTAAGAGTAAGGTATGCTTGTTCTCTTGATGCCATTTTTGTCCTCTACAGGATGCTCTCCTGGATGGACGAAGGTGTTCTTGGCAACTTGACCCAGTGGTTTTTTCTTTCTTGCTCTAGGGTAGTCCAAGTGGGAGACTGGTAACCCTGCTGATGAGTTCTAGGGTGATTTCTATAGTGAGACCCCTGAGACTGACAGTGGCATGAGTTTTTGAGTGAGGTGTCAAAGACAAGGCAAATTCCTCTGTTACTTCTTCATCATACCCATGAAGCTTTTCAAAGAAGGGCATCCAATTTGCTTTAGTAAAGAGGGCTACCACCTCTAGGTGTTCATGTAGCCTGGTTGAGTTCAGAGGTTCCTTCCTCATAAATCCCTCTGTCATGATGTTCAAATTCTTCTGGAATATCTCAGGTGAAGAGGGAGAACAATTTTCAAAAACCAAGAAACAAAGAAAAAACTGTGTTTTTCTTTAAGAAACAGGCAGTCTTCTTTTTTTTTTCTTTTTTTTCTTTTTTTAATGCAGTTACTCTTATCTTCAGGCTTAATTCTTCCCTAAAATTGCATCATTCACTGTATATGTGAAAACCAGGGTGAAGAAGAGACAATTCTTCAGAAACAGAGAATAGATGAAAACTGTGTTTTTCTTAAGAAGCAAGCAGAATTCTTTGAATGTGATTCCTTTCCCTTTTCAAGCTCCATTCTATTTTAAAACCACATCACCCCTTGTATATATGAAATGCAAAGTGGGTTTGCACTGAACCTACCTCTTCGAGCCCAAATTTGGATGAGAATCCCGTTTTTTCTTCTGCAAGACTGCTCACTAGTCCTCCTATAGAACTGTTACAGCTTCCTGTAGAATGTTGATAGTAGAAAAATGGTTGAAAATGATAGCGAATGATCATTTCGAGGTTATGGTGGTGGTATAGAGCTTACTGCAGCTAAGTGGACGAGGATGAAATGGAAGAGAAGGTGGTGAAAGAGTTTTGAGGAGGCATACTTATGTTTTCTTTGAGATATTTCCACTGATGGTGAGCTAGCAAAAATGTGCATTAGCATTATTTGGATTGTTGGTCCCTGTTGCAGTGTAATCATGAAACCTTATGCTTTATGTTCATAATCACCTCCCATCAATTGTGTTGGAGTTTAAACAGCCACCACTACTTGTTTTCAGATTCTCGTGAGTTTATTGGACACACATGCAGTGTGAACTCCGGTTGAACGTTGTTTGAACTGGACGAGGGTGGCCAGTTAGCTGGCCACTGATATCCTTTAATCGCAATGATCCAGGTGGATATTGGTGGCCACCCGCTAATTCCACGTGGATCCCCTCCAGTGCTTCTTTCAGTTCTTTCAGTTTCCTTAATTATAGCACGGTTTACTATTTTTAGCAGTTTTTCGGGTCCTAAACTTCCGGAGCCGTTTTGAGGCCCTAAACGACGTTTTTTGGAAAATCTACCGCCATTGATCTTTTTGCCTAAAATTTGTCTTTTCCGTCATAGTCCTCGGAGAGATCTTTCCAACGGGCTATCATGCACGTCAAACGGAGATAAGACGACCAATTCGCGACCCCGGGAAGTTGATGTACCAACTTACCCAAAAACGGGGCCCACAATTTGGCGTTTCATCTTCCAGGGTTAGGTTTTGGAATGTGAAGTGTTTTTCCATTGTTTCTCAACAATAAATAGGCCTTCGAGCCTCATTGTAACACAGTTCAGAGGCATGTAGCCACACATCTCTTCTCAGAGATAAGCTACCATCGCCTAGCTGGTTTATTTCTATTTCCGGTTGTAAGCATATTTCAGTATTTTCCATTAATGAAATGAAGTATTATTTCCGCTGCATCTTTGTGTATATGGTTATCTCTGTATTTTATTGCGTTCCTGTTTAAATCTGGATCACGCAACCATCTCATTTGTCCATGCAGTTTTTAAACTATACCCATGCAACAGAGGAACGAGTTTAGTCACTTACCTATTAGTCGAGAATTGCGTGCTGCCGTGTTGTTGCATGCTTAGGCTTTGGCGTTCTATCCATGGATTTTTGCTATTGGCACCCGTGGCTTTTGGATTGGTGGCTCAGCTTCCTTGTACAAGTGATCTTCAATCAGGATCTTGCTCTTTGCGCGTTATACACATCTGTGGTTGTACCGATTCTGCTTCTGGAGCTTGATTCTTAAGGGTATCAACTACTATGCTTTGTTATTGTCTGATGTGTGACTATTTTTCTTGTGCAGGCATTCTCTGGCTAGATCTAAGCTGCAGGAGTCTGCTTCAACCTCCAAATTTGCATGCTTATGCTACTGATGTTAGATTTTAATGGGACAATGGCTTGTTTTGTCCATATCTCCCAAACAGTAGACTGGATTGACCTGAAATTTTCTGAGCATGTTTCCATCATCATTATGCACCTCCCATAGAAATATTGTGGTCAATGGATGCACGAATTTTGCAAAAAACTGAAAATGGCTGAAGGTGATGGAGGTCAATTTCTTGGAAACCGTGCACTGGAATTGGCTGAAATTGCTTGGGCATGTTACTATCACCCATATGCATCTCCCCATGAAACAGGTTTTTAAATGGATGCACGGTTATGGAGAAAATGCAAAAATGGTTGAAGGTGAAGGACGTTGATTTCTTGGAAACCATGCACTGGAATTGGCTGAAATTGCTTGGGCATGTTGCCATCATCCCTATACAACTCCATATGAAACAGTTTTTTAAATGGATGCATGGTTTTCAAGTTAGGGAAAAAACAAATTTCTGCTCTATGTATTTTTATATCAGAGCATTTTGGAGTTTTTTTTACAGTAAGAAAAAAATGAGCTTGGGTTGTAATGTAGACTTGAAAATGATGGAAGAGAGGTTAGAATATTGCAGGGGGATTTATAAACCCTTTATGAAGCTTCCCTGTTCCCCAAACTGCTTTTAATATCCATTTCTAGCTCTCTGCAATTTCTACAGGAGTCTCCTGTAGAAAACACAGTTTTCAAAAAAGAAGAATAGTGAGGTAGAAAGAATGTTAAGAATGATGGAGAAAGGTGAGGGAAGGTAGGATAGGTGTTGTTATTGGTTTTAGAGCTCTCTTGGCACTTGCTGTTGCTTCCTGAAGTTCTCCTACAGACCTACAATACAACTAGGAATTCATTTTTCTTTTTCTTTTTCTTTTTCTTTTTTTTTGAAAACAATTAGGGCACCTCAAGGAGGTTTTCACCCTAATTGCCTGCCTTGGTCGCCTCCAAGGGAGGTTTTCACCCAGGGATCTTATTTCCTTTTTCTTTTCTCTTCTTTCCAACCCATTGATCGCCTCATGGAGGTTTTGAATCAATGAGCCAATTTGCGGCGCCTCCGAGGAGGTTTCCACCTTAGATTTTTATTTTTCACTTATTTTCCATTTTTTTCTTTTTTTTTCTCTACCCTACCCTACTTGAAAAAAATCATTTTCAAGTGTAAGAATACTTCAAATGGAGCCATGTGCACATCGATATGACATACAAAATGATGTGGAGGCTTGAAATGTATGCTTTGACATGTATCTTGATTTTAGAGACCAAATGATTTGACTTTGAAGGGATCAAGCATAGTTGAGGAACAGAGTACCGCTACAACTTAATGAATGTTTGGAACCATATTTGAATATAGTTGTGATGTCCTTGGTCCTTTTGTTGATCTGAATCATTCTTCATGTCTTCTTATATCATGACCTTCACATCTTCCTTTTTTTGTTGATTTTTCTTTTGAATACATGAAGGATTTGATGGTAACCATGAGGGAGCTCTCTCGATCTCTGATTTTGATGTCCTCTCTTCATCAAGTGCAACCAATGGTTCTTTGATCTTCTCTTTTTCATCTTCTTCTGTTGGATGTGGTCCTTCAATGATATCAATATAATCTCTTTTTTGCAATACTCTTCCTGAGCTATGGTGAATATCATTGAGCTCGAGAGGAGTTGTTTGGAAGTGTTGTACCTCAGCTTTGTAATTGGGTTGAGCTACTCCAATGTGCGGGTTTGGAAATGGTGCTTCCCCCTTATATACTTGTTGGGCCTGTCTGTTATTCGGGTTCGGGTTCGGTTGAGCAGGCATTTGGGGTTGCCTTGGTGGAGCAGGAGGCAATGGTTGTGGTTGAGCAAGTGGTGGAGGCAAAAGTGCGGGAGGAGAGTTGTATTGGAGCCTCCTCCCCTGATGAGGTGCATTCCACTGAGGCTATGGCTAAGCATAGGGGTGAAATGGATGAGCAGCTGATTGGGCATGACATGGAGATGTGAAGAACCAAGGAGGAGGCATGGACCAGGAAGGATGAGCAGGAAGGCCCCAAGAAGGTATAGAAGTGACTTGGTTGGGGTTGTAGTGACTTTTACGGCCCCTTGGTATATAGCTTTAAGTCTGGGCAAGGAAGGGCACTTGTCTGTAGAATGATTTGATTCAAAGATTGAACAAACCTTCATAGATTTCAATGGGCATTCATTCTTAGGATGCCTCCTGGTGCACCTAGGACAAAAAATGGCCAAAGCCCTTTCTACTTCCTCTTGTTTTCTTTTGATATGCATGGCAAGAATCTGTCGCATATCACTCCTGAAGTCTTCCCACATGTTTCCAATTTCACCTTTAATGGATGAGTTAGAAGAAAAGGTATTGCTCCCAACATTTCTGTTTTCAGCCATTAGCTCCAAAGGAATGTTTTCTTCTTCTTCTTCCCCTATAGGTTCTTCAAATATGTCTGGCTGTTACCTAAGGGTGTTTCTTGATTGCAGCCACCAAAGAAGAGAGAAGGTTGGTTGTGTGAAGCAGTGGGGTGTTGGGCAAACATTTTTCTGAATTATCTCTACTCCTACGAGGCATGAAAGGAAATCTTTTTGGGTGGTTTTTGTTTTTTTTTTGCTTGTACCTGCAAAACTGAAATTGATTGAACAAAGAAATTACGACTAACTGAATTGAACTTACTGAAATGAAATTGTAGAATTGAAATGAAAGCAAGGGAACGACTAATATACTTTGCTGGAATGGAAATTGCAGAATTGAAATGAAAGTGAAGAAATGTCTAATCTACTTTTGCTGAAATGGAAATTGCGGAATTGAAAGGGCTAATCTACTTTTGTTGAAATGGAAATTGCAGAATTGAAATGAAAGAAGAAAATGCCTAATCTACTTTGTTGAAATGGAAATGTAGAATTGAAAGGGCTATTCTACTTTTGCTGAAATGGAAATTACAGAATTGAAATGAAAGTAGGAAATGCCTAATCTACTTTGCTAAAATGGAAATTGCAGAATTGAAATGAAAGCAAGAAATGCTTAAGCTACTTTTGCAGAATTGAAATGAAACAACTACTCTACTTTTGCTGAAATAAAATACTTAGCAGAATGTTGCAGTAGAAAATAGAAGAAAAGCAGTAATCACAAAATACTCTGAAGCTTCCCCAGCAGCAGCGCCAAAAAGATGGTGAGCCCCAGTATTGCAGCAATAATGCTGCAACTTCTGGCGCTTCCTTCTTTACTTTTATCAACCGGTAGTTCGTAACAAACTTGGAAGCAACAGTGTTGTATGCACAAGTACTAGCTCTTACTGCAGGCTGTCACTTGGTCAGCTGACACAAAATTGCTAGGAGCTTAAGCCAACTTCTATGAATTCTTAGAAGAAGCTTTTAACTTTGATGAAAGAAAGCTAACTCTACAGAGGCTATTCTATTTGCAGAAAGAGAAGGAAAACTGAAATGAAACGCAAACCCTAGCAAACCCTAGTTCACCCACTAACCCTACTTTTGCAACAAAAAAAAAGATGGAAACTAATGAAATGAGTGATATTGACTACTAAAAAGGTAAATTGCATTTATTCAAGCTACTTCTGAAAAGAAATGAGAAGAAAACATCTTTCTGTGCTTTTGAGTGTTTTTATGTGAAATTATTATGCTTGTGATTTATCTAGTTGTGACTGTGCAGATGTTTGGTGGCAAAGGAAGATGGAGCTAGCTTTTGCAGAGGGTGAGGAAGGTGTGGAGAGGTTCTAAGAAGCCCCTAGTACCCTTCTGAAGACTTCCATAGTGATCGGACTTCGAAAAATCACTCACATGGAATTCTACAGGAGGCTGCAAGGGATTTACAAAAGGAGGCCTTGAGCTATTTTTGGAGTTTTGAAGGTGGAAAAATGATGGGAAAGGGGAACTGAATGCTAGATGAAGGTGTTGAGATGTCTAGAACTTGTCAAGGAAAATCAAGAATGAACGTGATGGTTGGATTTATTCAAATGGCAAGAAAGCAGCTTTATGGAGAAAACGCAGAAATTAGGGCAGGTTCGCGAAATGTTGCGAATGACTTGGGGAATCTATGAGAAGTGAGCTGGTGCTGGATTTTCTATGGATGTAAGGTGAGCTGAAATGTCCTGCAAGAGATATGCACATTTACTTATCAAAACTGACCAAAGAAAGAACTAAATATACCATGAAAACAAAACTTTTTCTGGCTTGACCTAATTTATGACCTACAAACAGAAAATGTTGAACAGTAACCTATGAACAGAAAAGCATGCGGAGAGAACTATGGTAAAAGAACAGGAAATGATCTAAGCAACTGAATCTGAACCAATATATCAATTTTTCCAAATCAAGTTATCACACTAGCAGTTGCATGGAAGAGTAAAAACTGTGTTTTTGGTGGCAGCAGAATTGCCTTGACCTCAAA
Organism: Pinus taeda; assembly: GCA_000404065.3. Classification (NCBI taxonomy): domain Eukaryota; kingdom Viridiplantae; phylum Streptophyta; class Pinopsida; order Pinales; family Pinaceae; genus Pinus; species Pinus taeda. The sequence continues at coordinate 96,679 of APFE031278682.1, forward strand.
TCATAGTCCCAAGAAGGGAGAAAGGAGATTAGGGCCTGTTGTTGGCCTTTTTGAATCTTAGTCTATCACTGCAGTAACCTACTTGAGCAACTGAAACAAAAACAACTATACTAACCATCAAAATCAACCTAATCCAACAAAGTAAAATGAATCTATGCAACAGAAATTAACTCATGAACTGAAGTAAAAACATATAAGTACACAGTAAGATGTGTTGGGTAGCTTGGGTTGGGCCCTAACCTAAGAGCATCAGCCCTCTGAAAGAGATCAGTACTGGCTCAAAAACTGTTTCATCTTCATTACCAAAAATAATAGTCACATTACATAAATTGTTCTCAAAAAGGAACTCGAAAATGAGCTGAACAAAATGCTACATAAAAGTGCGAAAATCTGCTAATAACTGGCTAAAATCCAACGAAAAAAAATTGAACACATAAGCCCTGCTATTTATACAACTCGAGCCTCCAACAGCTCTCCTAAAATCAAGGGGCTTAGCTTCCCAAAACTCCAGATAAACAGCGGTCCTTCTTTACTTGCTCGGCTGCCCCTTGGATGCACTCACGTGGCTACTTTTGCTCCGAGTTTCTGATGGAGAATTCGAGGTAAGGGTTCATAAATGAAGGGTACACCCTCCTACAAATCCTCTCCATTGTTCTTCCTCGAATTTGGCTGCCAAATGGTCATTAAACCTTTGATTTTGTCTCAAAATTGACCAAAAATATGCATAAAGCACACATTAGACTTTTTGGCATAATGACTAACCCAATTCATTCTATTAGCATAAATATAATCAAAAACATGCGATAAACTAATGAGAATGGTGGATTAAGCTGAGTTAGGAGGCTAAATGAGCTCATATAATTACCCATTTTTGGGGCTCATCAATAACCCTGTCAAATCTACAGTTAACAAAAGCCAAATTTTATCATAACCAGAAAGTCAACGCAATAGAAAATAGTCCTCTATGGAGCTCAGTAAAAGGCACACAAAGTCATGTTGAAAATTGCAACAAGAAATGTTGAAAATAACATCAAAAAAGATCTTGATTTAATTTTGTCCTTGAATTAAATTAGGAATAAAATTGTAATTCCACATCCCATGACAACTTGTATTAGTTAACTAAGTTAATTTGACTTAGTTGACTCAGTTAATTTGAGTTGAGGGTCTAAATTGAGTCATGTAGAGTGTCTACTAGTTTATAGGAGCCTTGGTTGAGTTTATCTTTAGTTGTAATTAATTAATTTAGTTTAACAGAGTTAAAGTCAGTTAAACTAGTTCCAACTATTGGAGGAACTAGTGGGAGGGCTAGGAGTGGGGTGTTTCCTGCATTGATCAATGATTTAACTGATGATTCACTCATAAATAATTCATGCATGTCATATCTGAGAGTTACCTAGTTGATATTGGAGTTCAGGGACATTGTAATGTCGTTTGTATAATCATTTGAATTGTACAAGTGGTGCATGCGTTCGGAGGAAGGCCTATGATGGATTGCGCAATTCCTTTGAGGAATTTCCCTAATTAAAATGGGGCTAATTCCCAAGGAAAAAAACGAAAGAAATAGGGATTTGGGTAAGAATAAAATTGGTTAAGTATTCCCCTGGGCTTGTCTAGGAAGTTGTGAGACAGATAGAGATAGTGCAGAGGTTACTTGGGCTTGAGAAAAGCATTGTAATCTTCCCATATTTTCTGACTAATTCAATATACATATAGCATGGATTTTTAGCTATAGATTTCCCCGGGAAATCATTGTGTAAGGTGTTGATTGAATTGTTTCTCTTATATGATTTGTGATGTTGTGATCGTTTAAATTGTTTCCGCATATGAGTAGAGTAGATTCAAGTCTATTATTTTAGAAAATTACAATTAGTAGTTTGAATATACAAGGACTTTCTACACGGTATTAGAGCATAAATCACTCTAGAAGAGGATAATACAAGTTTTTCTTTTACAGGTGAAATCGAATTTGCAATATCATACTTAAGAGCCAACAGGATGTCATTATATGGATTGATACTCGAATATGCCCTTGAGGCTAGTTCGAACTATATTGCTTGGAAGGAAAATATAGATGCAGTTTTGGAAGACAAAAGGCTTAAGAAATTCATAGACAAATATATTCCTAAGCCTCCAGCAGCTGATGCTCAAGATCTGGCAAAGTGGAGAAAATGAGTTGCAAAGGCAAGAAGGATTATCCTAGAAGGATTTCGAGATCATATTGTCTTGAACCTCCATGGTAAGGAGACCCCATATCCAACGTGGAAGGCCTTAACAAACATGTTTCAAAACAATAGTGACCATAGGAAGCTGGCACCAAAGGACAAGCTCAAAAAAATCGAGATGGAGAAGGGTGTTACAATACCAAAGTACTTGACCAAGTTCACCAAATGTCGAGATCAGCTTGGAAGTGTTGGTGTTATAGTTGTTGAAGACGATCTAATAATCCTAACACTTTTAGTCCTTCCCAAGAGTTGGTACAGCTACCAGGACTCAGTAAATGGGAGGGAGAAGTTGCTAGAGTGGGAGCGTTTGTGGTCGAACTTGGTGCGAGAAGAGATTTGGCGGAACACTAGAGATGGGACCTCATCCAAAGAATTGGAAGAATATTTTTCATTATTCAACAACAAAAAAAGCTAGTGGAAAGAAGTCCCAAGGCGAGTAGGGCAAGAAGAAATAATTTTCCAACATCAAGTGTTTTCACTATCACAAGTTTGGGCACTATGCCACGAAATGTCCAGAGAAGAAAGCAAGCAAGAAGGAGCATATAGTAGCGGTAGAAAGTGAAGCTCTAGCTTCACAATTCGAACTTGATTTTACTCTCATTGCATGCATGGCACTGGCACAGTAATGGGAAGCATGTGGTATCTCAACAACGGTTTCTCGTTCCATATGATGAGGAATAGAGATCTTTTCAGTGACTTGGAGGAGAAATACCTCAAGCAAAACAATGAGTTTGGAGATGACGGAAGGTATAGTGCAACCGGTATTGGTGTATTTACTTTTCATAGGGATTATGGCTCCCCTCTCAGACTCGCGGATCTGATGTTTTTTCTAGGACTAAAGAAGAATCTTGTCTCCATCGCAATATTGGAAGATCGTGGTTATGATGTGACATTTAGAAAAGGAAAGGTTTTCCTTAGACACATTGCCACAGGAAAGGTTAAATAGATCAGTGTTCGAGTCAAGAACTTGTATGCACTTGAGGCAAAATATGCGTGCAAATCCTTGAGGAGCAAGGCAAAGGTTATAGATTTGGTGGTTGAGAGGGAGCATGAATTACCTCTAAACATGCAGTCTCAGAAGCAAATTCGATGAGTTGTGGAGCAACCACAATTTTAGAAGCAAAGAGGAGTTCAAGTGGAGACATCCACTTAAGCAGAGACCTCCAGTAGGGGAAGAGTTGGATCCAAGTTGGCAGAGGAAGCACATGCATATATACCTCCAAGAGCTAGGTGGAGCGATGTAGACTCTTAGTCCAAGAGTTGCAGAAATTTGGGAAGGGTCCATTGAGGTGTGTTTTTTCTCTCATAGATAATTACCTTGTTATGGGCCCACAATATTCAGTAGTAAGAGGATCATTGTCAGTCACATACTAAGGAGTGTAGAGCAGTGTTGACCACAGGGTGGGAGGCTCAATAGCAGAGTCAATAGCATCACATTTTTTTCCTAGTAGACAATTGCAGACACTGTTGATTCAGTTTATTTTGTTTGGATGATTTTTTTGGGTTGCAAATGTTGCAGTAGCAACAACAACAATGAAAAGAGTTGCATGCAGAACATTCAAAAGGTATTGGATTGGCATAGATGTGAATCCCTTTCTTGTTGAGAGGGAGTGTTAAAAATTACAACAAGAAATGTTGAAAATAACATCAAGAAAGATCTTGATTTAATTTTGTCCTTGAATTAAATTAGGAATAAAATTGTAATTCCACATCTCATGACAACTTGTATTAGTTAACTAATTTAATTTGACTTAGTTGGCTCAGTTAATTTGAGTTGAGGGTCTAACTTGAGTCATGTAGAGTTTATCCTACTTTATAGGATCCCTGGTTGAGTTTATTTTGAGTTGTAATTAATTAATTCAGTTTAACTGAGCTAAAGTCAGTTAAACTAGTTCCAACTTTTGGAGTAATTAGTGGAAGGTATAGGAGTGAGCCTACAGTGATCAAGGAGTTAATTGATGATTCAATCATAAATAACTCATCCATGTTAGATCTGAGAGTTACCTAGTTTATATTGGAGTTCAGGGACAGTGTATTATTAATTGTATAATCATCTAAATTGTAGACGTGGTGCATTCAGTCACAAGAAGGACTATGATGGATTGTGCAATTCCATTGAGGAATTTACCTAATTATTAGGGGGATAATTCCCAAGGAAGCAACATAAGGAAATAGAGACTTGGACAAGCAAAAAAATAGTTTAGAATTGTCTTGGGCTTGTCTAGGAAGCTGTGAGACAGATAGAGGTACTATCGAGGTTGCTTGGGCTTGAGAAGAGCATTATAATCTTCCCATGTTTTCTGACTAATGCAATATACAGATAGCAGGGGGTTTTAGTTCTGTATTTCCCGAGGAAATCATTGTGTAATGTGTTGATTGAATTCTTTCTCTTGTATGATTTGTGATTTCATGATTGTTTAAATTGTTTCTCCTTATGAGTAGAGTAGATTCAAGCCTATTGTTTTAGTAAATTACAATTAGCAGTTTGAATCTACAAGGAATTTCTACATGGTATGAGAGCATAAATAACTCTAGAATAGGAGAATACAAGTTTTTCTTTTGCAGGTGAAATAGAATTCGCAGTATCATACTTTAGATCCAAAAGAATGTCGTTCTACAGATTGAGACTCGAATATTCTATTGAGGGTAGTTTGAACTATAATTATTGGAAGGATAGAATGGAGGCAGTGTTGGAAGATAATGGACTTAAGGAATTCATAGACAAAGATATTCCTAAGTCTCTAGTGTTGAATTTTCACAACCTTGGGTCTAGGTTAGAGTCTTAAAATCATTGACGCTACCAAACCAAGAATCTCAACCATAAATTACTTTGCACAATGGAAATATAAAGCAGTAAATCAATATGCACAATGATACACAGTTTTAAACAAAATTGTACAATAATGTACAATCAACAATCTTCCTTATATTAATCCAAATCTAATAAATACAACAGTCTATGGTTACAAGATAGAATGATAAACTTGGATGCACGACTTCTATGTTGTATCTTGTCCTGCCGATCCATCGCACCAGTACTTCTCACTAGTAGTGCCTTAGTCCATCAAGGCCACTACACATCAAGACTCTAGGAGGGTTACCTCCTATCACTATTGCAACTCACGTCTTCTATAATGAACATGGGCTCATAAATTGCTCTTTGGGTTGGCCAATTCCCAAGCTCCAATCGACCATGCTAGCAACAACTTTAGTCCATCAAAGTGTTTCACTTTGGCACCGTCCTTCACCCAACCTTCATCTGCTCTTTGTCCTTCAAGATAGCTTGTTTAGGGCTACTTTGGGTAGCCAACAAGTTTCCCTCCAACTAGATCTATGACACCCAATGCTTCATTGCTGAATCTACTCCTAGGAAGACAGTTTCCCTCTCTCGGAATGTCTCCCAATTGGCTTGAACAGGCTGCTTATAAAACTGATCCAAACTGGTTAAATATATTGACCCAATACACCTCCAAGTATTGTTGTCCTCCATTATTTACTTGTTGCTCCTGTAATGTTGGTTAAGGCATAATGTGCAACGCTTAACCTCCACATAGCTCAACAACTATCCTCCTTTTTTACTGTGGTCCACCTTAGGGAGATTCCTTCTACCTTATATGGTTGTTATCCACCCTAAACACAACTCCTATAGGCTCTACTTGTTGGCTATGGCCTATTGCCTAACCTAGTAGTGGACTGTGGTAGTTGTCTCTTCCACACAGTCCGTAATTATGTCTTCAAAATAGCAGCAACACCCTTCTCTTAATTATGTCTTTCATACCCTCCAAATGCACCAAGAACAGCCCCTAACACAAGCCCAAACAACCCTCCAAAAGCCATGTTGTCACCTACAGCACTGTGGCTTATTCACATAAATTCCACGTTGTTTCTTAGGCTTCTCCACGATGTCTTTTGCTCCCTTGTTGCGGCTTCTTCTCCTTGAAATTTCAGAGATATCCCTTGAGTGCATTGCTCATACTTGGATGCTTAAATGACCTCAATATACCTTGTATTTATACACATACAATGGTTCAACGTCTCACTTGAAGTGACACTTATCAAGTCGGCCTACTTAACAACCAAATTAATTTTTCAACTTCAAAAATTAATATCTCTCTAACGACAACTCGAATTCGAACGATTTTCGATGTATTGGAATCGTCTTTCTGAGCACTATCATCCTCATCCATCGCATGCCGTGAATCCATCATGGTTTTTCCCCAAACTAGGATGGGTGAAAAAACCCATACTTGGGTTCCAAGCCCACAAGCTACCCTTGTGGCGCATTGTCCTCCAAACCCTGAACTCTAGGGCTTGGAGTACCTCCCAAGCTACACAAATCAACATCAAGCAGTTGATGCTCAAGATCTGGCATAGTGGAGAAAATGTGTTGCAAAGGTGAGAAGGATTATCCTAGAAGGAGTTCGAGATCATATTGTCCCGAACCTCCACGATAAGGAGACTCCATAAGCAATGTGGAAGGCCTTGATAGACCTATTTCAAAATAACAGTGACCACATGAAGTTGGCACTAAATGATAAGCTCAGAAAAATTAAGATCAAGAAGAGAAACACAATACCAAAGTACTTGACCAATTTCACCCAATGTCGGGATGAGCTTAGAAGTGTTAGTGTTACAGTTGTTGAAGATGATATGGTTAGCCTAACACTTCTAGGCCTTCCCAAGAGTTCGCACAGCTACCAGGACTCAGTAAATGGGAGGGAAAAGCTACCAGAATGGGAGCATTTGTGGTACGACTTGGTGCAACAAGAGATTTGGCGGAACACCAAAGATGGGACCTCATCCAAAGAAGTGAAAGAGTATTTTTCATTAGTCAGCAAAGAAAATAAATCCAAGGGTAATAAGTCCCAAGGAAAGGATGGAAAGAAGAAAGACTTCTCCAACATCAAGTGTTTTCACTGTCACGGGTTTGGGCACTATGCCATGAAATGTCCATAGATGAAAACAAGCAAGAAGGAGCATGCAATAGAAGTAGCAGGTGAAGCTCTAGCTTCAAATTTAGAACTTGATTTTACTCTCGTTGAATGCACGATAAGCACAATAATGGGAATCATGTGGTATTTCAACAGCAGTGGCTTGTTCCATATGATGGGGGAATAGAGATCTCTTCAGTGACTTGGAGGAGAATTACCTCAAGAAAAACATTGAATTTGGAGATGATTAAAGGTACAACGCGACCGATATCAGTACAGTTACTTTTCAAAGGGAGTTTGGCTTCCCTTTAAGACTCATAAATGTTATGTTTGTTCCAAGACTAAAGAAAAATCTTGTTTATGTCATGGTTTTAGAAGACCGTGGCTACGATGTGGTATTTAGCAAAGGAAATGCTTTCCTCAGACACATCACCATGGGAAAGGTGAAATAGATCGGTGTGCGAGTCAAGAACCTGTATTAACTTGAGGTATAAGATGCATCCAAATCCTTGAGGAGGAAGGAAAATGTTAAATATTTTTTGGTTGAGAGGGAGCATGAATTACCTCTCAACATGCAACCTCATAAGTAGCCTCAGCGAGATGTGGAGCACCCACAATTGGAGAAGCAAAGAGGAGGCCGAATGGATAAATATACTCAAGTAGAGACCTCCATTGGGGGGAGAGTTTGAGCCATGTGGGTAGAGGGAGCTCATGCATCATTACCTCCAAGAACGAGGTGGAGCGATGTAGACTCTTAGTCCAAGAGTTGTATAAATTTGGGCAGGCTCCATTCAGGTGTGTTTTTTCTCTCATGGATCATTACCTTGCTACAGGCCCCATAGTATTCAGTGGCAAGAGGATCAGTGTCAGGAAAACACTGAGCAGTGCAGTGCAGTGTTGATAGCAAAGCAGGAGGCTCAATAGCATAGTCAACAGTAGTACAATTTTTCCCAGTAGACAGTTGTAGACACACTTGATTCAATTTATTTTGTTTTGATGTTTTTTTGGGTTGCAGATGTTGCAGTAGCAATAGCAACAGTGACAAGAGTTGCATGTAGAACAATCCAAAGGTACTAGATTTTGATAGATGTGAATCCCTTTCTTGTTGAGAGGGAGATTTGAAAATTTCAACAAGAAATGTTGAAAATAGCATCAAGAAAGATCCTGATTTAATTTTGTCCTTGAATTAAATTAAGAATAAAATTGTAATTCCACATCTCATGAAAACTTGTATTAGTTAACTAAGTTAATTTTCCTTAGTTGTCTCAGTTAATTTGAGTTGGTGGTCTAACTTTAGTCATGTACAGTGTCTCCTACTTTATAGGAGCCCTAGTTGAGTTTATTTTCAGTTGTAATTAATATATTTAATTTAATTGAGTTAAAGTCAGTTAAACCAGTTCCAACCATTAGAGGAACTAGTGGGAGGTCTAGGAGTGGGGTGTTGCCTACAATGGTCAACCAATTAACTGATGATTCACTCATAAATAACTCGTGCATGTCATATCTGAGAGTTACCCAGTTGAGATAAGAGTTCACAGATAGTGTACTATTAGTTGTATAATCATTTGAATTGTATAGGTGGTTCATGCAGTTAGAGGAAGGACTATGATGGATTGCACAATTCCTTTGAGTCTTTTCCCTAATTAATAGGGGGGTAATTCCCAAGGAAACAACGTAAGGAAATCACGACTTAGGCAAGCATAAAATTGGTTAAGTATTGGCCTGGCCTTATCTAGGAAGTTGTGAGACAAATAGAGATAGTGTAGAGGTTGCTCAGGCTTGAGCAAATCATTGTAATCTTCTCATATTTTCTCATTAATGCAATATATAGATAGCATGGGTTTTCAGTTGTGGCTTTTGCCAGGAAATCATTGTATAATGTGTTGATTGAATTCTTTCTCTTGTATGCTTCGTGATTTCATGATTGCTTAAATTGTTTTCGCTTATGAGTATAGTAGATTCAAGTCTATTGTTTTAGTAAATTACAATTAGCAGTTTGAATCTACAAGGGATTTCTACATGGTATTAGAGTAGAAATCACTCTAGAAGAGGAGAATACGAGTTTGTCTTTTACAAGTGAAATCGAATTTGCAGTATCATACTTCAGAGCCACCGGGATGTCGTTCTACGGACTGAAACTCAAATATGCCCTTGAGAATAGTTCGATTTATATTTCTTGGAAGGACAAGATGGAGGCAGTGTTGGAAGATAATGGGCTTAAGGAATTCATAGACAAAGATACTCCTAAGCCTCAAGAAACTAATGCACAAGATATAGCAAAGTAGAGAAAATGTGTTGCAAATGCGAGAAGGATTATCTTAGAAGGAGCTTGAGATAATATTATCTCGAATTTCCACTGTAAGGAGACTCCATATGTAATGTGGAAGGCCTTAACAGACCTATTTCAAAATAGCAGCGACCACAGGAAATTGGCACTAAAGGACAAGCTCAAAAAAATCAAGATGGAGAAGGGCAACAAAATACAAAAGTACTTGACCAAGTTCACCCAATGTCAGAATGAGCTTGGAAGTGTTGGTGTTACAGTCACTGAAGATTATTTGGTCATCTTAGCACTTCGCGGGCTTCCCTAGAGTTGGCACAGCTATCAAGACCTGGTAAATGTGAATGATAAATTACCAGAGTGGGAGCATTTATGGTCTGACTTGTGCAAGAAGAGATTCGATAGAGCACCAGAGATGGGACCTCATCTGAAGAAGTGGAATAGGATCTTGCATTAGTCAGAAAAAGAAAATAAATCCAAAGGCGAGGAGGGAAAGAAAAAACCAACATCAAGTGTTTTCACTATCATGAGTTCGGGCACTAAGCCACGAAATGTCCACAGAAGAAAGAAAGCAAGAAGTAGCCTACAGTAGCAGCAGCAGGTGAAGCTCTAAATTCACAATTAAAAATTGATTTTACTCTCATTGCATGCATGGCAAGCATGGTAATGGGAACCATGGCGTAGCTCAATAGCGGTGCCTCATTTTGTATGATGGGGAATAAATATTTTTTCAGTGACTTGGAGGAGAAAGACCTCAAGAAAAACATTGAGTTTCAAGCTAATGGAAGGTATACTGTGACCGGTATCGATACAGTTACTTTTTAGAGGGAGTCTGGCTCCCCTCTTAGACTCACAGATGTGATATTTGTTCCAAGACTAAAGAAGAATCTTGTTTATGTCACAGTATTGGAAGACCGTGGATATGATGTGATATTTAGTAAAGGAAAGGTTTTCCTTAGACACATCGCCATGGGAAAGGTGAAACAAATCGTTGTTCGAGTAAATAATATGTATGCACTTGAGGTACAATATACATGAAAATCCTTGAGGAGCAAGGCAAAGGTTAGATATTTGGTGGTTGAGAGGGAGCATGAATTACCTCTCAACATACAGCCTCAGAAGTAGCCTCAACAAGTTGTGGAGTAGCCACAATTGGAGAAGCAAAGAGGAGGTGGAGTGGAGACATCCACTCAAGCAGAGACCTCCAATAGGAGGAGATTTTGAGCCAAGTAGGTAGAGGGAGCACATGCAACTGTACCTCCAGGAGCGAGGTGGACTAATGTATACTCTTAGTCCAAGAGTTGCAGAAATTTGGGCAGGATCCATTGAGGTGTGTTTTTTCTCTCATGGATCATTACCTTGTTATGGGTCCCATAATATTCATTAGGATGACGATCATTGTCAAGTAGATACTAAGGAGTGCAGAGTAGTGTTGACAACAGAGTAGGAGGCTCAATAGCAGAGTCAGCAGCAACACAATTTTTCCCAGTAGACAGTTGCAGACATAGTTGATTCAGTTTATTTTATTTGGATTTTTTTTTTGGTTGCAAATGTTGCAGTAGCAATAACAATAGTGACAAGATTTGCATGCAAAAAATTCCAAAGGTATTGTATTGGGATAGATGTGAATCCATTTCTTGTTGAAAGGGAGCGTTGAAAATTGCAACAAGAAAAGTTTAAAATAACATCAAGAAAGATTGTCATTTAATTTTGTCCTTTAATTGAATTAGGAATAAAATTTTAATTACACATCTCATTACAACTTGTATTAGTTAACTAAAATAGTTTGACTTAGTTGGCTCAGCTAATTCTATTTGAGGGTCTAACTTGAGTCATGTAGAGTGTCTCCTACTTTATAGGAGCCCTAGTTGATTTTATTTTGAGTTGTAATTAATTAATTCAGTTTAACTCAGTTAAAGTCAGTTAAACTAGTCCCAACTATTCGAGGAACTAGTGGGAGGTCTAGGAGTGGGGCACTGCCTGCAATGATCAACTAGTTAATTGGTGGTTCACTCATAAATAACTCATGCATGTCATATCTGAGAGTTACCCAATTGAGATTGGATCAGGGACAATGTATTATTAGTTATATAATCATCTAAATTGTACAAGTGGTGCATGCAGTTAGAGGAATACCTAGCATGGGTTGTGCAATGAGGAAATTACCTAATTAATAAGGGGTAATTCCCAAGTAAACAGCACAAGGAAATAGGGACTTGGGCAAGAAGAAAATTGGTTAAGTATTGGCTCGTCTTGTCTAGGAAGTTGTGAGACAGATAAAGATAGTGCAGAGTTTGATCGAGCTTGAGCAAAGCATAATAATCTTCTCATATTTTTTTACTAATGCAATATATAGATAGCAGGGATTTTTAGTTGTGGATTACCCCAAGAAATCATTGTGTAATGGTTTGATTGAATTCTTTCTCTTGTATGCTTCGTGATTTCGCGATCGTTTAACTTGTTTCTGCTGGCGAGTAGAGTAGATTCAAGTGTATTGTTTTAATAAATTACAATTAGTAGTTTGAATCTAAAATGGATTTCTACATGGTATAATAACAAAAATCACTCTAGAAGAGGAAAATACAAGTTTGTCTTTTGAAGGTGAAATCAAATTTGTAGTATCATAATTCAGAGCCAGCAGGATGTCGTTCTACGGATTTAGACTCAATTATGCCCTTGAGGGTAGTTCAAATTATATTACTTGGAAGGACAGGATGGAGGTGGTGTTGGAAGATAATGGGCTTAAGGAATTCATAGACAAAGATATTCCTAAGCCTCCAACATTTGATGCTCAAGATCTATCAAAGTGGAGAAAATGTGTTGCAAAGGCAAAAATGATTATCCTAGAAAGAGTTTGAGATCATATTGTCTCGAACCTCCATGGTAAGGAGACTCCATATGCAATTTGGAAGGCCTTGATAAATGCACTGACCACACAAAGTTGGCACTGAAGGACAAGCTCAGAAAAAACAAGATGGAGAAGGGCAACATAATACCAAAGTACTTGACCACGTTCACCCAATGTCGAGATGAGCTTGGAAGTGTTGGTGTTATAGATGTTGAAGATGATTTGGTCAACCTAACACTTCTAGGCCTTCCCAAAAGCAGGGACAGCTACCAAGACCCAGTGGATGGGAGGGAGAAGCTACCAGAGTGGGAGCATTTGTGGTTTGACTTGGTGCAAGAAGAGATTCGATGGAACACCAGAGATGGGACCTCATCCATAGAAGTGGAATAGTATTTTGCTTTAGTCAACCAAGAAAATAAAGCCAAGGGAAATAAGTCCCAAGGAGAAGAGGGCAAGAAGAAAGACTTATCCAACATCAAGTGTTTTCACTATCACAAGTTCGGGCACTATGCCATAAAATGTCCACTGTAGTAAGCAAGCAAGAAGGAACTTGTATTAGAATCAATAGGTGAAGCTCTAGCTTTAAAATTCAAACATGATTTTACTCTCATTGCATTCATGGCAAGCATAGTAACGGGAAGAATGTGGTATCTCGAATGCGATGCCTCATTCCATATGACGGGGAATAAAGATCTCTTCAGTGACTTGGAGGAGAAGACATCAAGAAAAACATTAAGTTTGGAAGTTATGGAAGGTATAACACGATTGGTATCGGTACAGTTAATTTTCAGAGTGAGTATTGCTCCCCTCTCAAACTTACATATGCAATATTTATTCCAGGACTAAAGAATAATCGTGTTTCCGTTGAGGAATTAGAAGACCATGGCTATGATGTGATATTTAGCAAAGGAAAGGTTTTCCTTAGACACATCGCCACGGGAAAGGTGAAATTGATCGGTGTGCGAGTTAAGAACCTATATGAACTTGATATACAAGATACATGAAAATCCCTTTGAGAAAGGCAAAGGTTTAATATTTGGTGGTTGAGAGGGAGCATTAATTACCTCTCAACATGCAACCACAGAAGCAGCCTCAGCAAGTTATGGAGCAACCACAATTGGAGAAGCAAAGAGGAGATCAAGTTGAGACATACACTCAAGCAGAGACCTCCAGTAAGGGAGAGTTCGAGCCAAGTGGGAAGAGAGAGCACATGTACCTATACCGCTAGGAGCAAGATGGAGCAATGTAGAATTTTAGTCCAAGAGTTGCAGAAATTTGGGCAAGGTCCAATGATGAGTGTTTTTTCTCTCATGGATCATTACCATGCTACGAGGCCCATAATATTCATTATCAGGAGGATCAATGTTAGTCAGATATTGGGGAGTGTAGAGTAGAGTTGATAGTAGAGCAGGAGACTCAGTAGCCGAGTCAGCAGCATCACAATTTTTCCTAGTAGACAGTTGCAGACACGGTTGATTCAGTTTATTTTGTTTGGGTGTTTTTTTTTTACAAATGTTGCAGTAGCAACAACAACAATGGAAATATTTGCATGCATAACTTTCCTAAGGTACTAGATTGGGATAGATGTGAATACTTTTCTTGTGTAGAGGGAGCGTTGAAAATTGCAACCAGAAATGTTGAAAATAACATCAAGAAAGATCCTCATTTAATGTTGTCCTTGAATTAAATTGGGAATAAAATTGTAATTCCACATCTCATGACAACTTGTATTAGTTAACTACGTTAATTTGACTTATTTGTCTTAGTTAATTCAAGTTTAGGCTCTAACTTGATTCATGTAGAGTGTCTCCTACTTTGTAGGAGCCCTAGTTGAGTTTATTTTGAGTTGTAATTAATTAATTCAGTTTAACGGAGTTAAAGTCATTTAAATTAGTTCCAACTATTGGAAGAACTGGTGGGAGGTCTAGGAGTAGGGTGTTACTTGCAGTGATCAACTAGTTAACTAATGATTCAATTATTAATAACTCGTGCATGTCATACCTAAGAGTTACCCAGTTGAGATTGGAGTTCAGGGATAGTGTACTATCAGTTGTATAATCACCTGAATTGTATAGGTGGTGCATGCAGTAAAAGGAATGCCTATGATGGATTGTGAAATTCCTTTAAGGAATTTCCCTAATTAATCAGGGGTTAATTCCCAAGGAAACATTGCAACAAAATAGGGACTTGGGCAAGCAGAAAATTGGTAAAGTATTAACCTGGGCTTGTCTAGGAACTATGAGATAGATAGAGATAGTGCAGAGGTTTCTCGGGCTTGAGCAAAGCATTGTAATCTTCTCATATTTTTTGACTAATGCAATATACAGATAGTAGGGGTTTTTATCTATGGCTTTCCCCAATAAATCATTGTTTAATGTGTTGATTGAATTCTTTCTCTTGTATACTTCGTGATTTCAAGATCATTTAAATTGTTTCCATTGATGAGTAGAGTATATTCAAGTCTATTGTTTTAGTAAATTACAATTAGCATTTTGAATCTACAAGGGATTTATACATGGTATCAGAGCAGAAGTCACTTTAGAAGAGGAGAATATGAGTTTCTCTTTTGCAGGTGAAATCGAATACGCAGTATCATACTTCAGAGCCAGCAACATGTCATTCTACGGATTGAAACTTGAATATGCCCTTGAGGGTTGTTCGAACTATATTTCTTGGAAGGAAAGGATGGAGGTAGTGTTGGAAGACAATGAGCTTAAGGAATTCATAGACAAATATATACCTAAGCCTCAAGAAACTAATGCTAAATATCTTGCAGAGTGGAGAAAATTTGTTGCAAAGGCGAGAAGTATTATCCTAGAAGGAGGCAGAGTGGAGAAAATGTGCTGCAAAGGCAAGAAGGATTATCTTAGAAGGAGTTCAAGTTCATATTGTCTCAAACCTCCGTGGTAAGGAGAATCCATATGCAATGTGGAAGGCCTTGATAGATTGGTTTCAAAATAGAAGTGACCATGGAAAGTTGGAACTGAAGGACAAGCTCAGAAAAATCAAGATGGAGAGGGGCAACACAATACCAAAGTACTTGACCAATTTCACCCAATTTTGGGATGAGATTGGAAGTGTTGGTGTTATAGTTTCTAAACAAAATCATGTCATCCTAGCACTCTAGGCCTTCTAAAGAGATGGAAAAACTACCAGAACTCAATAAATGGAAGGGAGAAGCTACAAGAGTGGGAGCGTTATTAGTCTGACATGGTGCAAGAAGAGATTCGGCAGAACACTAGAGATGGGACCTCATCCAAAGAAGTGGATTCCCAAGGCGAGGAGGGAAAGAAGAAGTCCTTGTCCAACATCAAGTGTTTTCACTATCACGAGTTCAAGCACTATGGCATGAAATGTCCATAGAAGAAAGCAAGCAAGGAGCCCGTAGTAGCAGCAGCAAGTGAAGCTCTAGCTTCACAATTTGAACTTGATTTTGTTGTATCTCGACAAAGGTGCCTCGTTCCATATGACGGGGAATAGAGATATCTTCAATGAATTGCAAGAGAAAGACCTCAAGCAAAACATTGAGTTTGGAGATGATGGAAGGAATAGCACAATTGATATCGGTATAGTTACTTTTCAAAAAGAGTTTGGATCCCCTCTAAGACTCACAAATGTGATGTTTGTTCCAACATTAAAGAAGAATCTTGTTTTTGTCGTGGTATTGGAAGATTGTGGCTATGATGTGATATTTAGCAAAAGAAATGTTTTCCTTATACACATCGCCACGGGAAAGGTGAAATAGATCGGTGTGCGAGTCAAGAACTTGTATGCACTCGAGGTACAAGATGCATCCAAAGCCTTGAGCATGAAGGCAAAGGTTACAGATTTGGTGGTTTAGAGCGAGCATGAATTACCTCTCGACATGCAACCTCAGAAGTAGCCTCGGCAAGTTGTGGAGCACCCACAATCGGAGAACAAAAGAGGAGGTCGAGTGGAGACATCTACTCAAGTGGAGACCTTCGGTGGGGGGAGAGTTCAAGCCAAGTGGGCAGAGGGAGAACATGCAGCTATACCTCCAGGAGCGAGGTGGAGCGATGTAGACTCTTAGTCCAAGAATTACATAAATTTGGGCGAGCTCCATTGAGATGTGTTTTTTCTCTCATGGATCATTACCTTTCTATAGGGCCCATAGTATTCAGTCACAAGAGGATCAGTGTCAGTCAGATATTGAGGAGTGCATAGCAGTGTTGACAGAAAAGTAGGAGGCTCAGTAGCATAGTTAGCAGTAACAGAATGTTTCCCAGTAGATAGTTATAGACACCTATGATTCATTTTATTTTGTTTGGATGTTTTTTTTAGGTTGCAGATGTTGCAATAGAACCAGCAACAATGACAAGAGTTTCATGCAGAGCATTCCAAAGGTACTAGATTCGGATAGATGTGAATCCCTTCTTTGTTGAGAGGGAGTGTTGAGAATTGCAACAAGAAATGTTGAAAATAGAATCAAGAAAGATCGTGATTTAATTTTGTCCTTGAATTAAATTAGGAATAAAATTGTAATTCCACATCTCATGACAACTTGTATTAGTTAAATAAGTTAATTTGACTTAGTTGGCTCAGGTAATTTGAGTTCAGGGTCTAACTTGGGGCATGTAGAATGTCTCCTACTTTATAGGAGCCCTTGTTCAGTTTATTTTGAGTTGTAATTAATTAATTCAGTTTAACTAAGTTAAAGTCGGTTAAAATCATTCCAACTATTGGAGGAACTACTGGGAGGTCTAAGAGTGGGGTGCTACATACAGTGATCAACTAGTTAACTAATGAGTCCCTCATAAATAACTCATACATATCATATCTGAGAGTTACCCAGTTGATATTGGAGTTAAGGGATAATGTACTATTAGTTGTATAATCATATGAATTGTACAGTTGGTGCATGTAGCGAGAGGAAGGCCTATGATGGATTATGAAATTCCTTTTAGGGATTTCCCTAATTAATAGGGGATTGATTCCCAAGGAAACAACACAAGGAAATAGGGATTTGGGCAAGTATAAAATTGGTTAAGTATTGGCATGGGCTTTTCTAGGAAGCAGTGAGACACATAGAGATAATGCAAAGGTTGCTTGGACTTGAGAAAAACATTGTAATGTTCTCATATTTTCTCACTAGTGCAATATAAAAATAGCAGGGGTTTTTAATTGTCTTTCCCCAGGAAACCATTGTGTAATGTGTTGATTGAATTCTTTCTCTTGTCTACTTCGTGATTTCGTGATCGTTTAAATTGTTTCCGTTGATGAGGAGAGTAGATTCAAGTCTATTGTTTCAGTAAATTAAAATTAGAAATTTGAATCTACAAGGGATTTCTACATGGCATCAGAGCATAAATCACTCTAGAAGAGGAGAATACGAGTTTGTCTTTTGCAGGTGAAATCGAATTTGCAGTATCATACTTCAGAGCCAGCAGGATGTCGTTCTACAGATTAAGACTCGAATATGCCCTTGAGGGTAGTTAAAATTATATTGCTTGTAAGGACAAGATGGAGGAAGTGTTGGAAGACAATGGGCTTAAGGAATTCATAAAAAAACATATTCCTAAGCCTGCAACAGCTGATGCTCAAGATCTGGAAGAGTGGAGAAAATGTATTGGAAAAGCGAGAAGGATTATCCTAGGATGATTTCGATATCATATTGTCTCAAACCTCCATGGTAAGGAGAATCCATATGCAATGTGGAAGGCCTTGACATAATTGTTTCAAAATAGCAGTGACCACAAGAAGTTGGCACTGAAGTACAAGCTCAAAAAAATCAAGATGGAGAAGGGGCACACAATACCAAAGTACTTGACCAAGTTCACCCAGTTTTGGGATGAGCTTCAAAATGTTGGCGTTGCATCTGTTGAAGATGATCTGGTTAGCCTAACACTTCTAAGCCTTCAAAAGAGCTGGCACAACTACCAGGACTCAGTAAATGGGAAGGAGAAGCTACTCGAGTGGGAGCGTTTGTGGTCTGACTTGGTGCAAGAAGAGATTCGACAGAACACCAGAGATGGGACCTCATCCAAAGAAGTGGAAGAGGATTTTTCACTAGTCAGCAAAGAAAAGAAAGACAAGGGAAAGAAGTCCCAAGGTGAGTAGGGAAATAATAAATATTTTTCCAACATCTAGTGTTCTCACTATCACGAGCTCGGGCACTATGCCATGAAATGTCCACAGAAGAAAGCAAGCAAGAAGGATCCTGCAGTAGTAGCGGCAAGTGAATCTCTAGATTCACAATTAAAACTTGATTTTACTCTCATTGCATGCATGGAAATCACAGTAATGGGAATAATGTTGTATCTATACAATGGTTCCTCATTCCATATGACAGGGAATAGAGATCTCTTCAATGACTTGGAGGAGAAATACCTCAAGCAAAACATTGAGTTTGGAAATGACGAAAGGTATAACACAACTGGTATTGGTATAGTTTCTTTTCAGAGGGAATTTGGTTCCCCTCTTAGACTCACATATGTGATGTTTGTTCCAGGACTAAAGAAGAATCTTCTTTCTATGGTGGTATTAGAAGATTGTGGCTACGATGTGATATTTAGCAAAAGAAAGGTTTTCCTTAGACACATCATCACAGGAAAGGTCAAACAGATCAGTGTTCAAGTCAATAACCTGTATGGACTTGAGGTAAAATATTCATCAAAAGCCTTGAGGATCAAGGCAAAGTTTAAAGATTTGGTGGTTGAGAGGGAGCATGAATTGCCTCTAAACATGCAGCCTCAGAAGTAGACTCGGCGAGTTGTGGAGCAACCACAATTTTAGATCCAACTCTTCCCCTACTCGGCCGAGTCTGCTTCTGAGGCTGCATGTTTAGAGGCAAGAGTTGGATCCAAGTAGGGGAAGAGTTGGATCCAAGTAAGCAGAGGGAGTGTTAGTGCCTGGATCTACCTCAGGCTGAAGGAAGGTAGGTCTAGGGTAACATCAAACCAAGCTTAACCTAGTAGCTAGCCCTACCAAGTCGGGCGAGGGCTCTCTCCTTGTCAATCTCAATTAGAATATGGTAACTAGGGCTTGAGATGACTGAAAATAACTGTTGATTTTAGGGTAGGTATATTAGGTCAGAAGATTTTGTTTGATTTTGATAATTGGTTGCTGGATCAAATGAAGAAGGCAGCTTTGGGTTTGGGAAATCAACTCAGATTTGCAGGAGGTTCTGTGGGGCGAGGTAGGTAAGTGTTTTGGCACTTTGAATTGGGTGTGATGGTAAGTATAAGACCGGTGAGGAGTTGGAAAGGGCATGAAAATTTCATGAGTCCTCTTCAAACAGCAGAAAACATTAAAAACTAAATGTATCCTCAAGGCAGAGCACTGAATATCAATGGATTCCACCTATTTATCTTGATTCATTTAGTTATGAAGAAAGAAATAGATGCTGACACATATACACATAAGAGAAACTAAATAACAAAGGAAGAAACAATGCCAAGACACATTACCACAAGAACCCCACAAAATGTTGCAAAACCCTAGTTCATTTCCTTGTCAAACTACAGAAGTGATTTACAATAAAGCTCAAAGCATCCCCAAGAGTCCAACCTTGACAAATGACTAAGAAAGTACAATATATAGGCATCAAACCACCTATGCTAGCTATCAGGGGTCGACTCCATGAGTCAAGAATATTTTTCAACAACATCTAAACTAGGAACTAGAAAATAGGCAGTGGAACAGCTTGCCTCTAAAATTATAGAAACTGATTCATTCATCCTCAAACCAATTCCAACTGATGTATCTACCCCCTCAAGTCATTTTTTAATCATATTTACATCATATTACATCATTAATTTACCAAAGAGAGAAGAAAAAGTCAATTGACAACAAACTAGGCAAAATTATGAGTTTTTAGGCAAAATTGGCAAAAATTTGCCTGATGTGCAGCACCCTAAGCCTGATGCGCAGCACCACTTCAAGGTTGAATTTGGAGGCCTTATACTTCACCAAATCAGGCCCAAGATAACTTGTTAGAAAGCTCTGCCTGTCTACTTTCTTGGACAACTGGAATTTTTGGATTTGGAGTCCATTTGCCCCTTCAAAAATCATTTCTCCCAAGACTAGTTCTTGTGGGTCCAAAAGGTGGCAGAGAAGGCAATTTTTAGGTGTTGTTTGCCCTTTAGGTGACCCAGGTCTCCTCCAAATCTTACGAAACTTTTTGGGTTTCATTATTTTTCCATGAGGAATCCAAAAATGCAAGCCATTTTGCAAAATACTGAGCCAACTCAATGCGCAGCGCCACCGCTGAAAATTCCTGTGTTTTGAATTACAAAATTGTGAAATGAAAAAAATTTCCCAAAATTTCTTCAAATTTAGCAAGAGGCAAGCTTACTAATTGCTTTGCAGAGCCAAAGAAGCTTCAACCAAAATTTTAAGTTTATCTTGTTCCTTTTTGGATTTCAAGGCTCTCTTTAACTTAGCTTTTAGGTTGTTTATCCTTGTCTTGAAAATTCTATTCCGAGCTAAGTAATGATAAGCCATATGGCGCAGCATTTTCTTCTCTTTGTTAGCCTTATCAAGCATCTTCTCAAGGTGGATGTTCACTCTTTCCAACCATGACTCTCGGTTAGCCTCAATTTCTTGCTCAAGGGATGTCATCTTGATTTTTCTTCTTTTTGCCACTTGCCTATTTTCTCTAACTATTTGTAGCTCCATAATAGCTTGTTTGTCCTCCAGTTGCTTATTCTCCTACTCAAGATAATTGATGATCCATTTGTCCCTCTCAAGGTTAAGCAATAAGGCTTGGATTTCAGCTTCCTTCTCTTTGATGATCATATCCTTGAGTCTTGAGCTTTGAGAGCCCAAATCAGTGTCATCATCCTCAATCAAAACAAAATCCCTACCTTGCCCTTCAATAGGGCCTTCTTCATGCACCTGTTGCTTTCCTTTATCTTTGCCTTGTACCTGTTCAGCTGAAGAAGAAGGCAAATCCCCTTTCACCCTCAGTGAAGATAGAATTTGCCTGTGATCCGATGAAGAAAATGAGACCCCTTCCACCCCTAGTGGAGATAGTACTCATTTGGTAGCTGCAAAAAGCATCCTAGTGCCTCTTTCATAAGTAACAAACACAGGAATATGAGCCTCTTTAGTTTTGCTTTCAAGCTCTTTTTGTTGCCTGGAAGGTTCACCTTCCTCTTGAGGATCTGAAAATACTTGAGGCCTCTTGAAGCTTTCAAGGGCAATGAAAGTTTCCCATGACACTCCCAACTGAGTGATCTGATGCAAAACAATAACTTTGATGACAGCAAAATGATAAATATTATTGAGCTACTGTGGGTATGGTTTTCTTTTTGCAATCACAGTCATCCTCTCTATGTTTTTACATATGAAATATGGAATACTCATCATTCTGACCCTGGTGAAGTGCATAAGTAATCTGATATGGTAGGCATAAAGTCTGGAGAACCTACCCTCACATGTAAAGTATTTGATGATAAGTTTCATGAGTGGAACATACCGGTCCTCCAAGAATTTGAAAGGAAATACCCTACTAAGTTTACCATGATATTTTGCCTTGATATATGTTTCATAATGTTGCTTACTGATATTCTACCTTGTATTCCACTTTTCCGCTACATCTAGCATTCTAGTAGCTTCTGCAATAATAGCTGGTGAAAGAGTGAAATTGATCCCAGCAAAGCGCACCACATTATTCTCCATGTTTATGACAAACTGTGTTGCTAACTCATGATGGTATTTAACCCTCTCAAGACTGATATCTGAAACATGTGGTAGCAAGAGGGCAAGCAAGGAGTTCATTCATGCTAATAGGTTCCTCCCTAATAATTTTTCCACCCTTGTGAGGTCTCCTGGGTTGTACATTTCTTTCCCTTGAGTTGTCACTAAGTGTTTCTTCTTCATAACTTGATTCACTACTTCTTGTCATGGTGTTTGTCTTAGGGATGTGATGTGATGATGATATGGTGGGAAAATGATAATGGGTGAGGACAAAGAAGATGACTATGAAGAGATTTTACAAATGTGGAATAGAGTTGGGGAATGAAGGGAGAGGTTTTAGAAATTAGGGTTTTATGAAGGGACTTACGGTTTGATGAAGGAAGTGAGTTTTCTTAGGGGAGTGGGATAGGGAAAATGGAATTAGTGGATTGATTTAGGGCAATAAAGTATAGAAAAGGGGAAAAAGATGTTGATTTTGTTATGGAGTGAAAGCTTTGAAATGAAATGGAAATTTATGAAGACAAGCTAGGGTTTGATTTTCAAGATGCAAAACTCATGAAGAAAACATGTAGAAGACCAAATTCAGCTCGATATCAATGAGAACTTACTTGTAGGAGAGAAATGCAGCGTTTTTGAGATTTTTGGGTGATTTGGAATGATTTTGGAACCTTCTTAGCCAATGCGCAACGCACTGGGCCCAATGTGCAGCGCCCTCCTGATGTGTAGCGCCTTTGTAATTTAACACTGGTTGAAATTGGTTGATGCACAGCGCCGGTCTGATGCGCAGTGCCAAGCCTCTGATGCGTAGTGCCAGGCAGATTTGCTACAAAAACGGGGTTTTCACCTTCTTTTGCTCGATTTTCCTCCAAATCACAATTTTAGCTCTTTAAGGATGTTTTGCACAATGAAATTGATGACTAGCATAATTTCACTTTATATATGGATGCACTTTTAATTTTTCTTCATTTCAAACCCACTTTTATAAAGTCTAAGTCACTTTTTCTCAAAAACTCAGTTTTTCATTTGAAGTGTGACTTTTCTTGATCAATTGATGGACTGATGCATTGGTGCTTTTGCTTTTTGCAGTGGCTGGAGTTGGAAAAGTAACCAAGAGCAGCTTCTGAACTTATTACATATAGAAGCACTTTAAAAACATGAAATTTGTACATATAATGAAAAAAAAAAAAAAACTATGTTTTCACCTCAAAACAGAGTTTTGAGGTAAAAAACATTTATTGAGCATATCATCAGTGAATTTATGATTCTATGAACATATAAAACCTCCTCATGTGTCTGCTAACCTTTTATTGAGCTTTGGATGACCATGATGGAAAACCCTAGACCTAGTGAGACTAAAACCCTAAAACTGACTTTTGTAAATGAAATGAAACAAAATGATAGTAAATGACCTAAAACATGTGAAAACAAGCCAGCAAGTGAATGTCATGAGGGAAATTGACATGAACCACTACCATCAGTTGATCCATGACCTAATGGAATGAAGCTGATCGGATGGGACACCTAATATGCATGCAAAAAGAGAAGTTTGATCACTGATGGAGGGATGAAGATACCGACACTAACAGGGAGCACATGCATCTATACCTCCAAGAACTAGGTGGAGCAATGTAGACTCTTAGTCCAAGAGTTGCAGAAATTTCGGAAGTGTCCATTGAGGTGTGTTTTTCTCTCATGGATCATTACCTTGTTATGGGGCCCACAATATTCATTAGTATGAGGATCATTGTCAGTCACATACTGGTGAGTGTAGAGCAGTGTTGACAATAGAGCAGGAGGCTCAGTAGCAGAGTCAATAGCATCACATTTTTTCCTAGTAGACAGTTGCAGACACAATTGATTCAGTTTATTTTGTTTGGATGATTTTTTTGGGTTGCAAATGTTGCATTAGTAATAACAACAGTGAAAAGAGTTGCATGCAGAACATTCCCAAGGTACTGGATTGGGATAGATGTGAATCCCTTTCTTATTGAGAGGTAGTGTTGAAAATTGCAACAAGAAATGTTAAAAATAGCATCAAGAAATATCTTAATTTAATTTTTTCCTTGAATTAAATTAGAATAAAATTGTAATTCCACATCTCATGAAAACTTGTATTAGTTAACTAAGTTAGTTTGACATAGTTGGATCAGTTAATTCGAGTTGAGGGTCTAACTTGAGTCATGTAGAGTGTCTCCTACTTTATAGGAGCCCTGGTTGAGTTTATTTTGAGTTGTAATTAATTAATTCAGTTAAACTAGTTTCAATTGTTGGAGGAACTACTAGGAGGTCTAGGAGTGGGGTGTTTCCTGCAGTGATCAACCAATTAACTGATGATTCAATCATAAATAACTCGTGCATGTCAAATCTAAGAGTTACCCAATTTTGATTGGAGTTCAAGGATAGTGTACAATCAATTGTTTAATCATCTGAATTGTACAGGTGATGCATGCAGTAAGAGGAAGGCCTATGATGGATTTTTCTATTCCTTTAAGGAATTTCCCTAATTAATAGGGGTCTAATTCCCAAGAAAACAACGCAAGGAAATAAGGACTTGGGCAAGAAAAAAATTGGTTAAGTATTGGCATGGGCTTGTCTAGGAAGTTGTGAGACAGATAGAGATAGCGCAGACGTTGCTCGGGCTTGAGCAAAGCATTGTAATCTTCTCATATTTTCTAACTAATGAAATATACAAATAGCAAGGGTCTTTAGCTGTGGCTTTCCCCACGAGATCATTGTGTAATGTGTTGATTGAATTCTTTCTCTTGTATTCTTTGTGATTTCACGATTGTTTAAATTATTTACACTAATGAGTAGAGTAGATTCAAGTCTATTGTTTTAGTAAATTACAATTAGCAGTTTAAATCTACAATGGATTTCTACATGGTATCATAACATAAATCACTCTAGAAGAGGAGAATACAAGTTTTCCTTTTGAAGGTGAAATCAAATTTGCAGTATCATAATTCAGAGCCAGCAGGATGTCGTTCTACAAATTGAGACTTGAATATGCCCTTAATGGTAGTTCAAACTATATTTCTTGGAAGGATAGGATAGAGGCAGTTTTGGAAGACAATGAGTTCAGGAATTCATAGACAGAGATATTCCTAAGCCTCCAGCAACTGATGCTCAAGATCTGTAATAGGGGAGAAAATGTGTTGCAAAGGCAAGAACGATTATCCAAGAAGG
Organism: Pinus taeda; assembly: GCA_000404065.3. Lineage (NCBI taxonomy): Eukaryota > Viridiplantae > Streptophyta > Pinopsida > Pinales > Pinaceae > Pinus > Pinus taeda. Next base: position 121,807 of record APFE031278682.1, read on the forward strand.
ATTATCCTAGAAGGATTTTGAGATCATATTGTCTCGAACCTACATGGTAAGGAGACTCCATATGCAATGTGGAAGGACTTGACTGACCTGTTTCAAAATAAAAATGACCACATGAAGCTAGCACTAAAGGACAAGCTCAGAAAAATCAAGATGGAGAAGGGCGATACAATACCAAAGTACTTGACCAAGTTCACCCAATGTTAGGATTAGCTTCGAAGTGTTTGTGTTACAATTGTTGAAGACAATTTGTTCAGCCTAGCACTTCTAGGTCTTCTTAAGAGCTGGCACAACTACCAGGACTCAGTAAATGAGAGGGAAAAGCTACCAGAGGGAGCGTTTGTGGTCTGACTTGGTTCAAGAAGAGATTCGACGGAACACCAAAGATGGGACCTCATCCAAAGAAGTGGAAGAGGGTTTTTCATTAGTAAGCAAAGAAAATAAAGCTAAGGGAAAGAAGTCTGAAGGTGAGGAGGGAAAGAATAAAGACTTATCCAACATCAAGTGTTTTCGTTGTCACAAGTTCGGGGACTTTGCCATGAAATGTCCACAGAGGAAAGCATGCAAGAAGGAGCCTGTAGTAGTAGTAGCAGATGAAGCTCTAGCTTCATAATTCAAACCTATTTTTACTCTCATTACATGCATGGAAAACACATTAATTGGAAGCATGTGGTATCTCAATAATGGTGCCTCCTTCCATATGATGGGGAATATAGATCTCTTTAATGACTTCGAGGAGAAAGACCTCAAGAAAAAACAATGAGTTCAGAGATGATGGAAGGTATAGCATGACCAGTATCGGTACAGTTACTTTTCAGAGGGAGTTTGGCTCCCCTCTCACACTCACGGATGTGTTATTTTTTCCATGACTAAATAAGAATCTTGTTTCTATCATGATATTGGAAGGTTGTGGCTAAGATGTGATATTAGCAAAGGCAAGGTTTTCCTTAGACACATCGCCATGGGAAAGGTGAAATAGATCGATGTACGAGTTAAGAACCTATATGCACTTGAGGTACAAGATGCATGCAAATCCTTGAGGAACAAGGCAAAGGTTATATATTTGGTGGTTGAGAGGGAGCATGAATTACCTCTCAACATGCATCCTCAGAAGCAACCTCATCAAGTTGTGGAGTAGCCACAATTGGAGAAGCAAAAAGGAGGTCGAGTGGAGACATACACTCAAGAAGAGACCTCTAGTAGGGGGAGAGTTTGATACAAGTAGGCATAGGGAGCACATACAACTATACCTCTAGGAGCGAGGTGGAGCGATGTAGAGTCTTAGTCCAAGATTTGCAGAAATTTTGGCAGGGTCCATTGAGGTGTGTTTTTTCTCTCATGGATCATTACCTTGCTACGAGACCCACAATATTCAGTAGAAGGAGGATCATTGTCAATCAAATATTGAGAAGTATAGAGCAGTGTTGACAGCAAAGTAGGAGGCTCAGTAGCAGATTCAGCAGCAGCACAGTTTTTCCCAGTGTACAGTTATCGACACAGTTGATTCAGTTTATTTTGTTTGGATGTTTTTTTTTCGGTTATGGATGTTACAATAGAAATAACAACAGTGACAAGAGTTGCATGCAGAACATTCCAAAGGTATTGGATTGCGATAGATGTTAATCCCTTTCTTGTTGAGATGGAGTGTTAAAAATTGCAACAAGAAATATTGAAAATAACATCAAGAAAGATCCTGATTTAATTTTGTCCTTGAATTAAATTAGGAATAAAATTCTAATTCCACATCTCATGACAACGTGTATTAGTTAACTAAGTTAATTTGACTTAGTTGGCTCAGTTTCTTGGAGATGAGGGTCTAACTTGAGTCATGTAGAGTGTCTCCTACTTTATTGGAGCCCTAGTTGAGTTTATTTTGAGTTGTAATTAATTAATGCAGTTTAACAGAGTTAAAGTCAGTTAAACTAGTTCCAACTGTTAGAGGAACTAGTGGGGTGTTGCCTCCAGTGATCAACTAGTTAAGTGATGATTCACTCATAAATAACTGATGCATGTCAGATCTGAGAGTTACCCAGTTGAGATTGGAGTTCAGGGACAATGTACTATCAGTTGTATAATCATTTGAATTGTATTGGTGATGCATGCAATCAAAGGAAGTCCTATGATGGATTTCGCAATTCCTTTGAGGAATTTCTCTAATTAATAGGGGTTGATTCCCAAGGAAACAACACAAGGAAATAGGGACTTGGGAAAGCATAAAACTAGTTAAGTATTGGCATGGGCTTGTCTAGGAAGTTGCGAGATCTATAGAGATAGTGAAGAGGTTGCTCGGGCTTGAGCAAAGCATTCTAATCTTCTCATATTTTCTAAATAATGAAATATACAAATAGCAGGGGTTTTTAGATGTGGTTTTCCCTAGGAAATCATTGTGTAATGTGTTGATTGGATTTTTTCTCTTGTATGCTTCGTGATTTCATCATCGTCTAAATTGTTTATGTTGATGAGTAGAGTAGATTCAAGTCTATTGTTTTAGTAATTACAATTAGCAATTTGAATATGTAAGGGATTTCTACATGGTATTAGAGAAGAAATCACTCTAGAAGAGGAGAATACGAGTTTGCCTTTTGTAGGTGAAATTGAATTTGCATTATCATACTTCAGAGCCAACAGGATGCCATTCTATGGATTGAGACTCGAATATGCCCTTGAGGGTAGTTCGAACTATATTTCTTGGAAGGATAGGATGGAGGTAGTGTTGGAAGACAATATGCTTAAAGAATTTCTAGACAAAGATATTCCTAAGCCTCCAGCACTTGATGCTTAAGATCTAGCAAAGTGGAGAAAATGTCTTGTAAAGGCAAGATAGATTATCCTAGAAGGATTTTGAGATCATATTGTCTCGAACCTCCAAGAGTGAGGTGGATCGATGTAGACTCTAAGTCCAAGAGTTGCATAAATTAGCTTAAGGTCCATTGAGGTGTGTTTTTTCTCTCATGGATCATTACCTTGCTATGGGTACCACACTATTCAGTAGCAGGAGGATCAATGTCAGTCACATACTGAGGAGTGTAGAGCGGTGTTGATAGCAGAGCATGAGGCTCAGTAGCAGAGTCAGTAGCAACACCATTTTTACCAGTCGACGGTTGAAGACACAGTTGATTCAGTTTATTTTGTTTGGATGTTTTTCTTGGGTTGCAAATGTTGCAGTAGAAACAACAATGACAAGAGTTTCATGCAGAACATTCCAAAGGTACTAGATTGGGATAGATGTGGATCCCTTTCTTATGGAGAGGGAGTGTTGAAAATTGGAAAAAGAAATGTTGAAAATAGCATCAAGAAATATCTTGATTTAATTTTGTCCTTGAATTAAATTAGGAATAAAATTTTAATTCCACATCTCATGATAACTTGCATTAATTAAATAAGTTAATTTGACTTAGTTGGCTCAATTAATTTGATTTGAGGGTCTAACTTGAGTCATGTAGAGTGTCTCCTACTTTATAGGAGCCCTGGTTGAGTTTATTTTTAGTTGTAATTAATTAATTCAATGTAATTGAGTTAAAGTTAGTTAAATTGGTTCTAACTATTGAAGGAACTAATGGGAGGTCTAGGAGTGGGGTGTTACCTATAGTGATCAACCAGTTAACTGATTATTCACTCATAAATAATTCATGCGTGTTAGATATGAGAGTTACCCAGTTGAGATTGGAATTAAGGTATAGTGTACTATCAGTTGTATAATCATCTGAATTATGCAGGTGGTGCATGCAGTTAGAGCAAGGCCTATAATGGATTGCGCAATTCCTTTGAGGAATTTCCCTAATTTATAGGGGGTTAATTCTCAAGGAAACATCACAAGGAAATAGGGAGTTGGGCAAGCAAAAAATTGGTTTAAGTATTGGCTTGGGAATGTCTAGGAAGCTATGAGACAGATAGAGATAATGTAGAGGTTTCTCAAGCTTGAGCAAAGCATTGTAATCTTCTCATATTTTCTGACTAATGCAATATATAGATAGTAGGGTTTTTAGCTATGGATTTCTCTGGGAAATTAGTGTGTAATGTGTTGATTGAATATTTTCTCTTGTATTCTTCATGATTTCGCGGTCGTTTAAATTGTTTCCGCTGATGAGTAGAGTAGATTCAAGTCTATTGTTTTAGTGAATTACAATTAACAGCTTGAATCTACAAGGAATTTCTACAAGCCATCTTTCTGAAGTGGTCAAATTCAGCCCAAAACAATCATGAAAATGACATTCAAACTTGGTTAAACTTTCCAGTCAACCTTGCGATTGGTCTACAGTCAATGTCAACAAACTTCCTCAGTTTTTGAGCCAATAGATGTGGCCTGTGAAAAATGAAATTTTGATACAAAAACCACAGTCAAAGGAGTTCAAACCAACCTTAGTCAATGCTGGTAAAACATGCAACAAGCTTTGAAATTTTGGCCATGTAATTCGTCCTTCTGCTGCAACATGTTTTAGGAAAAGAGATGCCCAATAATAGGTACGAACCAATTAGATGGGGAGAGAGAAGGATGTATGAGTGAGTGAGGTGCCAAATGAGGTTGGAGGTCTCGCTTATTTATACAAATCGTTGAGGGTGAAGTGACATGTCTCTTGGGCTTCATGAGCCTACATGAAGATGTCGTTGAACTTGACAATTGGCACATGTGTGGGCATAATTCAAAAACACATTTTCGCTTGTCCAAATTTGATGATATTTAGAATGATTTTCATCCTCTCAAAAAGAGGAATTCAATGCAATAGTCATCTCCATCAAATGAGTGGTCCAATAGTGGAATTTGGCCCTATTTTCCAATTTTAACACACTCAATCAATTTAAAAATGATGAAACCCCTTATAAAATCTATAATTAAAGGACGCTTGAATTAATTTTGGAGAATCAAGGTGAATCATTTTCATTAGTTCTTGAGCATTTCCTCTTATCATTTTAGATCCCTTATCTCTCTTGTCAAATTTGGTGGTGAAATATTCCACCCTAGTTGACCTTTTTCTTTCTCATTCTATTTTGGCACAATAGAGACGTTTAAAGGCAAAAAATTCTAGAATTGGTCTTGATCTAAGGAACCGAAATTTTTAATCTAGTTATGGTTATGGCAACAGAGTATCTAGTTATCCCTGATAGGTCAACAAAATTATGGCTCAACACATGACTGAAGGTTTCGAATGCACACACGACTCAAATACCTAAATTTCTTAAACATCTCCTAATTGGGAAACCAACAAAGAAGTTCCAAGGCACCCACAAATTCATATCATTTTTTGTTATAAACTATGGAAGAATTTTTGAAGACCTGTCCATATTCTATTATGAAACTAGCTCACAAAAAGATAGAAAATATAGATAAATGACTTAGAAATCAGCCTCTTCGAGGAGGCAACCTCCTTTACATTACACAAATGAACAATTCTTGGATGATACAAATGATAAAACCTCTTTTCTATATATAGGAGTCTAAGGGGTCACAATATAATCAAAGCTGACATAAAAATACTAATATATGGACACAAAAATAACAATAGTGGGCTTCGATGGGTGTTACACAAAAATATCGTCACCATGACTATTTGCAGTCAGTATGGGTCTATCATCACTTATACTATCCTCCTAAGCAAGTCTCAGACCTCAGCTCTTCATGTCAAGCTTTGAAAATGAGAGAAAGACATTAAAAATCAATAAAGCTCTGGTTCCGCACCTTCTCTCACTGTTACTTACGGTCCCGCACCCTTTGTTCATGTTACCTGCGGATCTGCCCGCTCTGTCTGTAAAGGGGTGGGTGCGGACCCTTGTGAAAGTCAAAAAGGCGCAAGTTTATTCTAAAAAACTCACTTTGGGTTAATTCTAGATGATTCTAGAAGGAATTTTAACATGGATTGTTCGCTCCAAGGTGGTTCATGCATCCCAAAAGAGAAGGAGCTAATCCCTTGATAAGAGGAGTTATCCCTTTGAAGGAGGGCTTTATCCCTTTGAAGGAGGACCTAGTAACTTCCCTCCATTGCACTATAAATTAAGGCATTGGACTAGTTGCTAGAGAGGTTAGAAGATGAACATTTTTAAGGGTAAATGTTGATGGAATTGAGACTTCCTAGTTAAGCTTGAGAGGAGAGATCACATACCTTTTGGCTTCATTGGGAAGTGAGTGAAACTTTTCAAAGTAGAGGAGACTTCTTGTTGGACCTTGGGAGGAGCTTGTACAACATCAAGGCATAGGTTGAGTTCTTCTTTGATTTGAATTAATACAATCAGATTCATTTTTCTCAACAAATTGCCTTATGTGGTTTGTTTCATAAATTCCTTGATCATTATGATGGATATGCTTTATGACATTGGCTTTTCAGGTGCTATTTAATTTGTTTGCTTGTTTATGTTTGCAGACTTTCTACAAGGGAGCTCATTTGGATCAAAGGAGCGAGGCTTCCACAAACTTGCATTGGACCCAAGGTAGGCCTAAAACACTTGTTTGCTTTTGTTTTTCATTGCATATTTAGAGAAAAATAGTTTTTGATTGGCTTGCTTGTCATTATATATCTTTAGATACTAGGAAGGTCGAGCTTGTCCACAAAATCGACTCATTCCGTGTGACAAATTGGCGACTCCATTGGGGACTTGATTTTTTCCTTGTTTTTACTTTGACCTGAGAAACTGTGTTTTTGTTTCTGTTTTTGGCTTGTTGTGTGAGGAATTGGGTGGATTTAGTAGATTTAGGATTATTTTTTGTTTTTCATAACTTTATGAGAGGAATGCACCCTCTGCTTGCAACACAGTGCGGACTTATCCGCACTTTTTCCTTTTTCACACAGAGCGTTCCCGCACCTGTGTGAACTGTGGGACTGTGGACCTTGCTAAAATTTTGAAAAACTCAAGATTTTCTCTTTTAGTCTTTTTAGTATTTGTTTAGATGTTGTTATCCCCTGCCCAGACCTGCATGTGACTTGTTAAGAACTTTACTTAGGTTAATTTCCATTTTAGTGTGGGTTTAGGTGAAAATTCCTAAAGTTTTGGTTAGTCGGTCTTGATTTTCATTTTGGTCGTGTAGTAAGCCGAGCTTTAGACTCTTGTAGGAAGCCTCCAGATCACCTTGGTTTTTACTGTTCCTTCTTATGGTCTGACCATTTGCAAAATTCTACCTTTGTTGAGAATCCATCTTGTGTTTTCTCTTTGCGAAACTTCGAAAAATCTTGTGTTAAAAGTTTGGATTTCATTTTTAAAAAAGAAAACAAAATTGGTTGTTTTTTGACTAATTTGTGATTCTGGACAAGTTAGTCCTTGGTTTGCTTATAGCTGAGTAAAACATCCTTGAAAAAGAAATCTTGTAAGCTTTTACTTCAAATAGTTTTTTATAGTTTATAGATCTCAAGATTTGCTTTGTCCATACTTTTGAGTGTTTTATAAAAAATAAAAAATCTCTCTTTTGAAAAAGTTGTTTTTGTAGTATTTGAGTGTTTGAAAGAAAAAGGAAATTTTTGTGAATATAACTAGTTGTCTCGTTTTGAGTGCATTGGAAAAGACAAAAACTCTTCTTTTAATTTGTTTGTTAAGAAAGATTTGTGTTTACAAGCATTTGCATTCTCAAACTCTTTCCTAGCTAGAAGTTCATTGAATGGAAAAGATTGCTTAATCATCTTAAGTGCATTTTTTAGTGATTTCGAGTCGAGTCTTCACACCACGAGTTTCATCTCCGCACCTCTTGACTTAAAGAAAAACCAATAAAAATAACGCTTAAAGTAAAATCAATCTAGTAATATTTTTATTTCTAGGGATCTATTACACAAACATAGCTTAGGCTAGTGTCTTGGAGTAGGGAGTAATTAACTCTCTAAGACAGTAAAACAAACAAGTAGCTGTATCTTGCGGTAGGAGAAAAATCCAGCTGTTGCATCTATTCTCTGGAAAAGCTCCTCTTAAAGGAGAAGCACGAGATCGTGTCCAAACCAATGTGGGAATCAATCCTTCCTCATTGGGAACGACACCAGATATTCACGTATTAAAAATGGTAAACCTCAGATTAACCATTGTCGAGGAGCCTGGGGTCACTTCTTGGTAAACCTTGGATTATGTCAAGGAGCCTTTAAGGGGATTGAGCTTGCTACTCTGCCCTTGCGTGCGTATCGGATCGTAGACTATTCCCCCAGGTATATGTGTTTCCACTGGTAACCATAGTGACCATATTCTATAGGGTTCTTCCTAAGGTGACAGTGGCGGGAAGATCCCACTGTACCTGGAGCAAACGTCAGCTAGACTCACTTGGATTTTCTGGGGGGTTCTCTTCACTCAAGACGGTTTAGTGGAGGAACTTGTGCCAGTCTATTCATTAAGAAGGTTGCCGGGGTAACTGTTCCAACCACCATTTCTGTATTGAACTCTGCGACATTGGATTTCATCACCAACTAGTGTTTTCAGTACAGAAAGTTGATGTTTGTGTGTGGTTCAATTTGTTTGGTTCTTTAGAGACTTTAGGTGGTTTTCATTGAGATTTTACTTTATTTCCGTGTGAAGTAGTTAAAATATTTAACCGTGGTTGAATTACCGAGGAAGTCCCATAGACTTCGGGGCCAACCTCCCGAGTTTTCACCAAGCCAGCCTGAAGGGCTACGAGCCCTGGTAACTCCTAGAGATAGTAGAGTTGGGTCACCTGAAGAAGGAGAGTCTTCTTTGGTGGTACATCCTGATTTTCAAGCTTTAGTAGCAGATTATAATCCACAGTCTGTGTCTGTTTCCGAAGTTACTGGTAGTGTTTCATCTACTAGTGATATAGGTGAAGAACCTGAAATATCTTAACCTAAAACTGAAATTGCTGCTACTCCAACATCGGGGTTTACCTCTCCAACTTCAAGTGGTCTTGGTTCACCCAGGGTAGAAAGAGTAATTTCCCAAAATCTTCCTTCTAGACTAATAGCTATTGAAGAACTTGCTACTCCGAAAGAAAAAGAAGGCATCCCTATCCCTGAAAATCAACCTGTTATAGAGCTTAGGGAGCGTGAATCAATATTTTACAGTCCACCTAGGAGCAGTACTTGGTATCTTTCATTGACTAACTTTTTGGAAAACCCGGGACTAAGTTTTTCA
>APFE031278682.1:152988-202112 GCA_000404065.3 Pinus taeda
ATGCCTCCCTCAGCGATGATATGATCTCATATATATATTTTGCATTGAATGTTTTTACAGGTTCCAACCGGGCTCTCCACAAGATGATCCTCGAAATGATAAAGTACTTCACTCTTCCTAAATGATAAATTAAATCCTCATCTACTATAGACTTCGCACTTTAGGGGGCAATCTGTTACACAAAAATATCGTCACCATGACTATTTGCAGTCAGTATGGGTCTATCATCACTTATACTGCCCTCCCAAGCAAGTCTCAGACCTCAGCTCTTCATGTCAAGCTTTGAAAATGAGAGAAAGACATTAAAAATCAATAAAGCTCTGGTTCTGCACCTTCTCTCAAAAGCAATGGGTATTTCTTCTTGCATTAAAACAGCACCAATTCCATTTCCTAAGGCATCACATTCCACAATAAAGGTTTTTGTGAAGTCTGGCATATCTAAGACCGGTGCTTAGCACAATGCCTCTTTAAGATGTTCAAAGGCCTTCGCTGCTTCTGGAGTCCATGAAAATGCATCATTCTTCAATAATGTTGTTAGAGGTGTTGCTATTCCCCCATAATTCTTAACAAACTTTCGATAATACCCTATCAACTCAAGAAATCCTCCCAGATGCCTTATGGATGTGGGGATTTTCCATTCCTTAATGGTTTCAATTTTTCTAGGGTCTACCTTAACACCTTCATGAGATATAATATGATCTAGATATTCCACCTCTTGTACTCCATAGAAACATTTGGAGCTTTTTGGATATAATTGTTTCTCCTCCAATAGTTTGAGCATCCTTTCAACATGTTGAACATAATCCTTCCAAGACTTGTTGTAGATTAGTATATCATCAAAAAATACTAACACAAGTTTTCTAAGGAAGGGTTTGAAAATGGAATTCATCAAACCTTGAAATATAGAAGGTGCATTGGTAAGGCCAAAAGGCATGAACAAAAATTCATAATGACCCTCATGAGTTCTAAATGTTGTTTTTGGAATATCTTCAATCTTCATTCTGATTTGATGATATCCTGAACAAAGATCCAACTTGGTGAAGTAAATTGATCCATGCAATTCATCCAATAATTCGTCAATGACAGGAATGGGAAATTTATCTTTAATAGTGAGCTTGTTGAGCTCCCTATAATCTAGACACATGCGCCATGATTCATCCTTCTTGAGAACCAATACTATTGGACCAAAGAAAGACCTTTGACTAGGTTGAATTACACCAGCCTCTAGCATTTTTGCAACCATGCATTCAATTTCACTCTTTTGGGCATAGGGATATCTGTAAGGCCTAATGTTTGGCTGGAATCAAATGAATAGCATCATCATGATCACGAATAGGTGGGAGGCCTTTGGGAGTCTCAAATACCTTGAAAATGATTGTCCAAGACTTTTGGAGAACTGGAGAAATAGATGATTTCGACGTGGGAACCTCTAGTGAACATAATTGTGCAATTACACCTCGTTGTTCTTTCTTTAGAAGCTTTTTCATTCTGTTAGAGATTATTATATTTCCCGGTTTCCCTGCGATACCCCTTAATTCAACTTCCTTTCCTTCTGAAGAAACTTTCATGAAAAGTTCTTCAAAATTAAAAGCTATTGTACCCAAGGATTGTAGCCATTGCAATCCTAGTACAACACCAGCACCACCCATTGGAATGGAAATCATTGGGATATTCAATACATATTCTCCCATGGATAGCTTGATATTATGGCACTTTCGAGAGCAATTTATGGATCCTCAACTTGCAACCATCACTTGACACTCTGGTGTTGGATATAGGAAACAATTCAATTCATTGGCTATATTACAATGAATAAAATTATGGGTATTGCCCGAATCAATCAATGCTATTACCTTTTTCTTCTTGATATGTCCTTCTATCTTGATAGTTTAAGGAGTGATAATTTTGGCCAATGCATTACAAGATATGGTCGGATTCATTTCTTCTTTCTCTAGGTTTTGTTCCTACTTTATATGCTCTTCTTTTGACGTTTCTTGTTCCTTTTCTTCCTCTTCTTCACAATCTACGTAAAATAATTTCTTCTCAACACACTTATAACCTTTAGCGTATTTTCTATCACAACTGTAATGAAGCCCTTTTGCTCTATTTTTTCCCAATTGTTGTGGTGTCAACCTTGTAGGTTGTGGAAGGCTAGGGGCAACAACACTTCCATCATTATAATTGTGAGTGGTAGGCTTCCTTGTTGCCATAATTTTGCTTTCCATTTTTCTTGCCAACCTGAATGCCTTCTCCAATGAATCAGGTTCCCAAAGGCAAACCTCATGTTGGATATTATCTTTAATTCCCTATGAACACATCAATCCTATGCTCCTCTGGAATATCTTTTACCCTTATATTCAATTTTTGGAAGTCCTCAATGTGCTCCATCATTGAACCCCTTTCTTTGAGATTTATCAATTGGCTAAAAAAGTGTTTCTTTTTGTATCCTCATAATGTGCTACCATTTCATCTGTAAAAATTGCCCAAGTGACAATTTGTTTACGAGATCAAAGCCATTGATACCATACAAACTGATTTGGTTTCAAATATAAAGTTGCAATGCGTACATTTTGTGTGTTTTGCACATTATGGAGATCGAAATATTGCTCCATTTGTAGTATCCATGTTACAGGATCCTTGCCATCAAACTTCCTCATATCAATCTTTGGAACATGGTGGGTATTCGATCCAATGTTAGAGTCTATGAAATCATGATTAACATTTATTTTGTTCTCATCATGAGTTTCCTTTACTACCCTTTCACCATTAGTAAGCATTTCTTGTAGACACTTTGTCAAATTTGTCTTCAAATCTTCCATGTTGCCTTTAAGTTTTTCTTCTAAACCATCCATATTAGCTTCCAAGCCTTTCTTTAAACTATCCATATTAGCTTCCACGTCATTCATCTTAGCTTCTACGTCTTTCTTTAAACCATCCATCTTAGCTTCCATGCCATCCATCTTAGCTTCCACTTCTTTCTTTAAACCATCCATCTTAGTTTCTGTTACTTTTTGTGAGAGTGAATTTTGTTGCACTTGGTCTCGTAATTTTGATATATCATGTTGCATGTCTTCCTCTTCTTCATGAGTCATGCTAGATCTTTCAGGTTGCTTATTTGGTTTTTCCATTTTCTTTCTTCGAGGCATCAATTAATTATAATTATGCTTCGCTATGCCCTTTGAATTCCTTCAAGCTAATTTTTCAAACCAAACTTATGCAAAATTTTAAAAAAACTACATACCTTTTTCTTCACTTTGTAGGAGCTCGATATTGTATCTAATGTATCTCTGAAATTTAGGATCTCCAAGGTTTGAAATTGCATATTGTGGTATCCCTTTGAGTCCTCTTTCCAACACCACAAGTCTGATCAAAATTGGATTCTCCAAGAAAGCGTTATGCCCAATCTCCCAATATGACCTGATTATACACTTTTTTAGTATAGCGAACTTGTACGAAGTGCCACATGTCATTGTTTCAACCTTCGGACCTGAAAAATATGCACAGAAAACTACAGTCTGTCCTCCTTTAGTAACTTCTTACGAAATTTCAATCTGATACTCAGAGAGAAAGTTATGACAATTTTCCCAAGGTCACCTATTTGGGATGTAATTCGGGAACCTACAAAAACCCTAACGTACTTCGACCATATCTCTGCAAATACAGTGACACAAGTACTGAAATTCGAACCCAAGGATAATCATGATTTAAGCTCAAATGGGTTTTTGTTTTAGCTTCTGAAACGTCGCAAAAAAAAATTATAGCGAAAATTCCACGATGACCTGTTTTGGAGCAGCGAAACCCTAGAATCCAAAGCTCTCATACCAAATGTTATGAAACCAACTCACAAAAAGATAGAAAAAGATAGATCGACGACTTAGAAATAAGCCTCTTCGAGGAGGAAACCTTCTTTACATTACACAAATGAACAATTCTTGGATGACACAAATGACAAAACCTCCTTCCCATATATAGGAGTTTAAGGGGTCACAATATAATCAAAGTCGACATAACAATAATAATATAAGGGCACAAAAATAACAATAGTGGGCTTCTATGGGGCACAATAATAACAATATGGGGACAATAGGGGCACAACAATAATAATAAGGGCTACAATGACAATAATAATGGGGGAATCACTAGTATTATAGGGACCTAGCATATTCACTCACGGAATAACATCTAAAACATGCCACAAAGTCACGTTCTGGAATTAGGCCATTCTCTATCAGAGTAGCAAAGAATAAATTAAGTTGAAGGAATCATCTGAGATTAGTAGGGAAGTCTTATTGAAGATTTAAGGGACTCTGCATCACTCTAAAATGATTGCGACAGAATCTCATCTAAAAATTATGGTACGTTCAAAGCCAAGGTAACTCCTCACACGAAAGCATCAAACTCGAGATCTACCAACAAAGTCAAATGTTATTTTAAATTTCTTCAGCCATAAAGACGTTGTGTCGATATTTTTATTTTATTATGAAGTAGCTGGTGTCAGAAGGCCGAAAGTGGCTAAAGGTTATAAATTGGTTCATTTTATGTTGAGCGATTGACAATTTGTAAGGTCTCTAGTCATAGAGAATTAATTCATTAAAATATTAAGTTGACCAGTTTTATGGACATACATATTATTTTGGACTTAAATTTTTAAGTTTGGATTATCTAATGTTAAATTTAGTGGTAAAGCAATTGCAATTATATTAAATGGAATATATAACTCATTGTATGCAATATGTGTTGTATTGATATTATCATTGACTAGTGGCAAAGTGTGTATGAATTTTAATTAAAACCCTAGGGTAAACTAGGGCATAATTACATTGTTACACTATAATGGTATCAGAGTGCTAGCATCTTGCCAACCGTGAGTATATGAGTCGTGCATGATTCATGCAGATACAAGCAATGACACTGTAAGGAAAAATAGGGGTACTCATCGTTCAACCATGGAGGAAAGAATAGGGCAGGATGACCATTGCATTCTACAACACGAGTTAATCTAGGGTCAAAAAAGGATGAACCAATAGTTGCATCAACAAGGGCAACAAATGCTTAATGGTCAACAGGAGATATCCCAAGTATTGACTCAAGGGCATCAACAACTCACTCAACTAATCATCCACCTTATTGGGAAACAAAATGTTGATGCCAACAACCAAACGACAACTAAAGGAAGTGAGAACCATAGTCCTGGACCTCCCAATGTTTAAGCGAATAACGAAAGAAGAAACTGACCATTACTCCCACAATTCACAAATAATCAAGTACCAACAACCCAAGAATTAGTTGTACGAAATCAACTTCTTAATGAGTATGTTCGAGATTATGCAAGATTGGAGGAAAACACTTGAGCGACCATGACCTTCAGTGAGAACAATAACTTTAGATACCATAATAGACCTCAGGGGTAGCCTAATGGAGAATTGGCATGCAAGGTGAGTGAACTTCACTTACCCTCATTTGAAGGATCGTCTAAATGTACAACAAGGGATTGGGTGCAAAAATTGGACACCTACTTCAGGCTTAATCCCATGGCCAAAGCAGACACAATCCAATTTGCCACATTACATTTAGAAGGGGAAGCACATGAGTGGCGGTATCATGGTCTAGTAACTTTGGGACATGCCAACATCACTTCTTATGAATATTTTACACAAAGGTTGATAGAAAGATTTCATCAAAAGAGCTAGACTTCCACTTCAAAGAACTAACACTAGTTAAGAAAACATGGTCATATGCAGAGTTTATTGCAGAATCTAAATGCACCACAGTTATGGTAACAAATATATTTGAAGAGAAATTAGTTATGCTTTTCACTAAAGCATTAGCTAAGCCCCTACAAGGATGGGTCAAGGCATTCAATCCTGCCACTCTTTAAGAAGACTCGATACATGGGAAACGCAATTGCTAAAGTTAAGGCTCCATCCAAGCCTTTCGTTCCTCCAAAATTTAAGGATAATAAGTCTTTCCAATGTGGTGGGCCCAAGAGGGACATACTAGATGAGGAAACTCGAAGCAAATGAGGAGAAAAAAGTTATGTTTTACTTGCAGGGAATCGTGGGAACCTGGATACATCAAGAAACCATTAACACGATATCTCAATATGAACAAGCCCTAATAATGTATTTCAACTAACAAATAACTTGTCAAATATCTATAGTTTATCGATTTTTAGCTATCGGGATGTCGAGTATCGCCTATTGAGCACTCAAATGACCAATCTTTTGACGATCGGGTTTCAGGAGATTAGGGTATTGGCTTATGTGATTTCCTGTCGATGTTGAAAGAACCTGATAATGTTTGTTTTCTATTGAACATTTTTTTGTCACGTGCCATAATCTCTTGAAAGAACAAAAGCAATTGCTTAGTTTTTTCCATATAATAAAAAAAAAAATCATGAATATTCTTAACAACTTGCATTAGGAAATAGAGCTCCATGTCATAGGGAGGGTATTTAAGAATGATATGTTTTTGTATGATTAGTTTTGATGTGCTAATAAGAATTACAGATTTATAAATATGTGCATGCTTATTGATCCTTGTGTTGAGGTTTCATTAGTTGTTTGTGCATACAATCAAGTAAATTTCCTTAAGTTTTAAAAGACATTCATGAGAAAAATAACTTCAGAAACAAATACAGAACAACAAACATGTACAGTGCAGCAAACCATCAAAGAGCCACATTAACATAGTGTTTTTTGATGAAGGAGTTCACCTCTCCTGGGCTACATCTCCTTGGTCCAGCTTCCATGGCTTGGGCCTCTGTATTTGCTCAATGTGGAAAGCAATGTTGTTTACAAAGCTTTATGGCTCCTGATATTTGCACAAATGTGTTCATAATGTCCAAATTAGCCAAGAACACCTATTTCTGAGCTCAATTTGGTCAAAAATTGCTCAATATATGCTTCATTCAATGTTTCCCTAGGAAACCACGCTAAAACTGGAGAAGACTTCAGTTAGCACCGCCAAAATTGGCAATTCCGTAGAATTTGGCGCGCCTCCAAAACTTCCGCCAACATAAAAAAGGATTAATTAATTTAAATTGGGATTAGCAGTGCTCTAAGCGTGCTTATCCATTAGCATTGGCCCTTGGTTTAGTGTGCATGGTTTTATGGTAGGGGAGTTGGCCCGTGGAGCAACCTCCCTCTGCTCCTACCTTCGGCAATGTTGTTGGAGGACACTGGGAAATTTCACCTTCACGCAACCAAACTGGTGAATCATGAAGTGACACTTGTCATAGCCTCATTGGGAAAAAACAGAAGAAGATTTCCATCATGTTGACTGTATTGCCATGTCATCATTATATCATGTTCTACAATTTTTTTAGCTGTTTAGGAAAACGAACAACATGCCTTTTCTCCTTCATCTAAACTCGGTTTTCAGTGAAACGAATTGCGTTGCAATCATCTTGATGAGACGGAAACATTTGTTCAGGTTTCGAACCAACCTGAGAACTTTGATTTTGAGCTAAATACTGAGCACCTGATCATTCCTCCCCACTAGAAGCCTTTTGGTCCCCAAAAGATATTATCAATGTTCAGCAGGTGAGGGTACATGTTATGAAACCAACTCACAAAAAGATAGAAAAGATAGATCAATGCCTTAGAAATAAGCCTCTTCGAGGGGGCAACCTCCTTGGATGATACAAATGACAAGACCTCCTTTCTATATATAGGAGTCTAAGGGGTCATAATATAATGAGAGCCGACATAACAATAATAATGTAAGGGCACAATAATAACAATAGTGGGCTTCTATGGGGCACAATAATAACAATATGGGGACTACATGGGCACAACACTATAATAAGGAGGTTGTACTAATAACAATAAGGAGTTACACTAGTAGTATAAGGACTGAACATGCTCCTCTCCTTCAAAAAGTGTTGTCCTCAATGCTTGAGTAGTTCTTGATGCTTCTGTATAAATTATTGTTCTCCCATGTGGAATCTTTAGTGGGTAATTTCTTCCACTTGATGAGATACTCTGAAATTGATCTATTTCGTAGCTTTCAATTTCTTAGTTCTGTCACTGCTTCATGTTCCAATATGATTTTTCATTCCTTGTCAAGTTCTCGCAATATCGTTTGAACTGGGATCTTCTGCAACTTTTGAATGAGTTCCCACTCCTTTGGGCATATGGATATATGTAAGGCCTGATGTTTAGAGGAACACTTTGCGGAATCAAATGAATAGCATGATCATGATCACAAATAGGTGGGAGGCCTTTGGGAGTCTCAAATACCTTGGAATGATTGTCCAAAACGTTTTGGAGATCTGGAGAAGTACATGATTTCGATGTGGAATCCTCTAGTGAACATAATTTTGCAATTACTCCCCGTTGTTCTTTATTTATAAGCTTTTTCATGATGTTAGAGTTGATTATCTTTCCAGGTTTTCCTTCGATACCCCTCAATTCAACTTCCTTTCCTTCCCAAAAAAAATTCAAGAAAATTTCTTGAAAATTAAAGCTATCATACCCAGAGATTGTAGCATTGGACTCCTAGTACAACATTAGCACCATCCCATTGGAATGGAAAGCATTGGAAATCAATACATATTCTCCCGTGGATAGCTTGATATTATGGCACTTTCTAGAGAAATTTATGGTTCCTCCACTTGCAACCATCACTTGACACTCTGGTGCTGGATATAGGAAGAAATTCAATTCCTTGGCTATCTTACAATCAATAAAATTATGGATACTACCCGAATCAATCAACACTCTTACCTTTTTCTTCTAGATATGTCCTTCTATCTTGATAGTTTGAGGAGTGGTAATTTCTTCCAGTGCATTACAAGATATGGTCGGATTGATTTCTTAAGACTTGATGTGATCTTTCAATTCTTGAACATTTTTCTTCTTGATATGTCCTTCTATATTGATAGTTTGAGGAGTGGTTATTTCGTCCAATGCATTACGAGATATGGTCAGATTCATTTCTTCTTTCTCGATGTGATCTTTCACTTCTTGAACCTTTTTCTTCTTGATATGTCCTTCTATCTTGAGAGTTTTAGGAGTGGTAATTCTTTCCAATACTTTACAAGATATTGTCAGATTCATTTCTTCTTTCTCTGGGGTTGGTTCCTGGTGGATATACTCTTCTTTTGGCATTTCTTGATCCTTTTCTTCCTCCTCTCCCCAATCAATGTAAAATCATTTCTTCTCAGCACACTTGTGACCTTTAATGTATTTGTTATCACAATTGTAACAAAGCCCTTTTTCTCTTTTTTCTTCCAATTGTTGTGGTGTAACCCTTGTAGGTTGTGGAAGGCTAAGAGAAACAACAATTCCATCTTTATAGTTGTGCCGGGTAGACTTCTTTGTTGCCATAATTTTTCTTTCCACTTTGTAACAAAGCCCTTTTTCCCTTTTTTCTTCCAATTGTTGTGGTGTTACTCTAAAGAAGGTGTTGCTCTTTGTATCCTCATAATGTGCCATCATTTCCTCCGTGAAAATTGACCGCGTAACAAGTTGTTTATGAGAACAAAGCCCTTTATATCATAAAAATTGATCTGATTCTAAATATGAAGATGCAATACATACCTTTTGTAACAGTGGTACACCATGTAGATCAAAATATTGTTCCATCTGTAGTATCCAATTTACTGGATCCTTTCCATCAAACTTCCTCATATCGTCTTTTCTTGATTTTAGGAGCTCGATCTTGAAATAACTGTAACTCTATAATTTTGGCTCTTCCAATTCTGAAATTGCGAACTGCAATAGCCCTCTGTGTCCTCTTTCCAATGCCACTAGTCTGATCAAAATTGGATTCTCCAAGAAAGAGTTATGCACAATCTCCCAAGATGACTTGATTATATACCTTTTTAGAAGAGCGAACTTGTATAAATTGCCACGTGTCACTATTTTGACCTTTTAATTTGAAAAATATACACAAGAACCTACAGTCTGTCCTCTTTCTATAACTTCTTATGAAAATTCAATCTGATGTTCAAAACGAAATTTATGATGATTTTCCCAAGGTGACCTGTTTGGAATGTAATTTGGGGGTCTCCAAAAACCCTAACTTTCGCAGATTATATCTCCAAAATTGTAGCGAGACAGGATCTAAAATTCAGGGCCAAGGTTCAACTGATTTCTTCTCAAATGGGTTTTTGATTCAGCTTCTAAAACTTTGTAGCGAAAGAGTTATAGCAAAAATCCCACGATGACCTGTTTTAGTTGAAATTTTGGAGCCTGCAAAAACCCTAATTTCCTCATATCATATCTCCGTAAATATAGCGAGACAAGCTCTAAAATTTTGACCCGAGGTTCAGCGCGAGTTCTTCTCAAATGGGTTTCTTTTTTCGTTTTTGAAACATCACAGAAAAAAGTTATAGCGAAAATTCCATGATGGCCTGTTTGGAGCAGCAAAACCCTAGAATCCAAAGCTCTAATACCAAATGTTATGAAACCAGCCCACAAAAAGATAGAAAATATAGATGAACGCCTTAGAAATAAGCCTCTTTAAGGGGGCAACCTCCTTTACATTACACAGATGAACAATTCTTGGATGAGACAAATGACAAGACCTCCTTTCTATATATAGGAGTCTAAGGGGTCATAATATAATGAGTCTACATAACAATGATAATGTAAGGGCACAATAATAACAATAGTGGGCTTCTATGGGGCACAATAATAACAATATGAGGACTACATGGGCACAACACTATAATAAGGAGGTTGTACTAATAACAATAGGGGGTTACACTAGTAGTATAGGGACCTAACATGGTACAACTCCCTCACCTTCTTGGTCTACAACCATTTGGCTTGAGAAGGATTTTTTCCCTTGAGTCCAACTCTAAGGTATTCAACATCCCCTCTCTTTGAAGTCCTGGTTCTTTTGTTAAGTATGAGATCTTGTTGATGCTCATCTAGATATTCTGACAAAAAATCATCTATTGATGGTAGTTGAACATGCTCTCCTTGATCATCAATCAAAGGAGGCCCAAATAATCTCAAACTCTCAACATTAACAACAGAGTATATTTGCATGTAAGGAGGCAAATCAAGCTTAGATGCATTATTACCAATCTTTTCCATAATTTGAAAGGGACCATAGCAAATTGGTTTAAGCTTTTTACCTTCCCTTTGAAGTCTCTCTTTGCTAATATATAACCAAACTTCGCTGCCAACTTGTAATTTGTGATCAATCCGGTGTTTGTCATGCCTTGCCTTGTAGTTGCTTTGACTTTTCTCAAGTTGTTCCTGCACTATACGATGTATCAACTGAATTTGCTCTATGAACTTCCTTGCCTTATTGATGTCATTGTGACCATCGATGGAAACATCTTTGTCAAAGATGAAGTCCAATGGAAATCTTGGCACGTACCCATAACATGCCTCAAATGGCAATGTGTTTGTGGAAGAATGCCTTGCCTTGTTGTATGCATGTTGTATGTAGTGCAACTATTCATCCCACAACTTGGGATGTTTGCTGCAATATCCTCTAAGAAGATGAATGACTGTTCTATTGACCACCTCAGTTTGTCCATCTGTTTGTGGATGAAAGGTTGTTCTCTTCTTCAACTTTGTGTCCATCATGTCCCATAAATTTGACCAAAAATTCCCAACAAATCAAGAATCTTGATCACTTACAATAGAAGTAGGAAGACCAAAATGAACCCAAATGTTTTGGAAGAAAAGATGAGTTGTTTGTTCAGCTATAATTTTCTTTTTACATGGTGTTAGTATGCACATTTTGTCAAACCTCTCTACAACTACATACAAGTAATCATGACCTTTCCTTTACAATGGAAGACCTCCTACAAAATCCATTGATATACTCTCCCATGGACATGAAGGTACTGGAAGTGGAGTGTATAAACCAAGTTTCCTATTGCTAGGCTTACGTGTAGCACATAAAGAATATCCTCTTATAAAATGAGAAACGTTATCCAACATACGTGACCAATAACAATATCTTTTAAGATTTGTTACTGTCTTGCCTACACCAAAGTGTCCAACAATCAATTAAGTGTGCGCCTCCCTTAGGATAATGTTTCTTTCTCCCTATGGAATACACAACTTTCCCAAGTGATACAACAAATTGTTATGTACATGATAGTCCAACTCTTCAATTTGATTTCCTTGACTCAAGCTTACATATACTTCTGGAAAGTCACTATCATTTGCATATTGTTCTATGTAACTTTCATGCAAAATAGAATTATGCTTGAGTATAACAGATGAATTTACAATAGGTCTTGAAATCATATCAACTACCTTATTGTAGATTCCCTTTTTATACCTGATAATAAAATGAAATTGTTGTAAAAAACCCATCCATCTGAAATGTCATGACTGCTGCAACTTTGATTGTGACTGTAAATATTGCAATGGTTGATGGTGGGTATGGATGATGGTCTCCTTCCCCATTAAATAGTGCTTCCATTTCTTAACAGTTTGTACCAATGCATAAAGTTCTTTGTCATATATGGGATATTTAGTTACAACTCCATTAAAGATTTCAGAATGAAATGAAATGGGCTTACCATGTTGCAATAGAGTTGCTCCCATGGCATAATCGCTTACATCCATTTGAATCTCGAATAGATGTCTAAGATCTGAAAGTGTTAATATCGGTGCTGAACTTATCTTTTGCTTAAAAGCATCAAATGGTTTTTGCTATACATCTCCCCAGTGGAAGACTTTCTTAACACTTGTCAATGCATGTAATGGAGCTGCAATGGAAGAAAAGCTAGCAATAAACTTTCTCCAATATTGTGTTGCCCCTAAAAAGCTTCATACCTCTGTAATTGTATTGGGCTTGGACCAATTCAGAATGACCTCAACCTTAGAGGGGTCTATCTTCAGTTCACCTCCTCCAACAATGTGTCCCAAATACACTAAAGAAATCTTGCCAAATTCATACTTCGACATCTTTAAAAACAATTGTTCTTTTCTCAAGACATCAAGTACCTTGTTTACATGCATGACATGTTCATCTCTTGACTTACTGAATATGAGGATATCATCTAAGCATACAATGATAAAATCATCTAAAAATGGTCTCAATACATCATTCATTACCCTCATGAAAGTAGCTGGAGAATTTGTAAGACCGAAAGGCATAACAAGCCACTCAAACAATCCTTGTTTAGTTTTAAATGCAGTTTTCCAAATGTCTTCTTCAGCTATCCTAACTTGATTATAACCACTTTGTAAATCTAACTTAGAGAAATACTTTGCATACCTCAACTGATCAAGAAAATCATCAATTCTTGGGAGTAGATAACGATTATTTACGGTGATTTATTCAGTGCACAGAAATCTGCACGCATGCACCAAGTCCGATCCTTCTTTGGCACCAAAGCAATGGGCGAACCACATGGCAAAGTAGATGGACGTACGATACATTTCTCAACAATTATTGAAATTTCTTTTTTATTTACAAGCTCTCCATAATAGACATGCGATACATGACGATGTTTGGAAGTGGAACATCTTGTTGAAACTTAATCTCATGCTAAATTCCCCTCTTGGGAGGTAACCCCTTTGGTTCCTGAAACATCTTGCCATGCTTGCTTACCACATCAAACAAATCAGATTTCAATTTATCATCACAACCTTCAAAATATTTATAATCAATATCATTCTTTTTCTTGATCATGAGAAGTACAAAACTCTTACTTGCATTTACTACTCTCTTCATTTGCCCTGCACTAACCAAAGAAATATTCAGCTTTTTGTGATGGCCTCTCACTATGTACTCCACCCCATTCTTAAGAAATATGTATTTGTTGTCATGGCGATAAAATATTGTTTTTCTATCATACAAATAAGGACTACCCAAAATTATTCCTGAGATGTCAAGTGGAACTACATCTAACTCAACTTCATCAATGAACTTTTCGGTAATGGCGAACTTGAATAAACACTTCCTTGTAACATGTAAATTTGCATTGTTTACTATCCAACCCAATGGATATGGCTTATGATGAGGTACAGTTTCAATGTTTAGTTTTTTAACCAAGTCTTCTGAAATCAAGTTTGATTGTGACCCACTATCAAATAATGCATCAATATTTTTATGATTTGAAATCACTCTAACATGAAACAACTCTATTCTTGACTTTTCATTTGGAGTGTTGTTTTGACTATGTGATGAACTAGTGCTTGCAACAGTTTCTTTTCCTTCTGTAAACATGGCTGAAATCTTGGTCTCATCACCAAAATCTGAACCAAGGTCATGTTGTGTGGTAGTGGTCGTCTTTTGTTTTCCCTTATTGTTTTGTTTCTTAGGCCTTAATTCGGGATGCAATTTCCAACAATATGCTTCATCAACCCCTCTTTGGAATAGTGTTTGCATGTAATTTTCTCCCCTTCTTTCTTCACACTTACATTCTTCTTTCCCTTCCATTTTCCACCCTTTTCTTTCTCCTTACCCTTGAATGGCTTTCTCTTACTACCCTCTTCTTGAATTTTCTTTCCTCTAGATTCAAGGTGTGTGGCTTGCACACATACCTCATATAAGTTATTTGGATTAAACATAAGGATAGTATGTTTCAAATAAGAATGTAAACCCCCAATATATTTCATTTGTGTATCTTGGGAATTCAAATTCACTCCTAATAACAAAGCCCTTTTCCTAAACTCCTATGTATAATCTTGGATTGTTTGGCCTTTAAGCTGCCTAAAATTCTGCCAACTCATAATGGATTTTTTCATATAGGCTAAAGGATAAAACTGTCTTTTAATTGCAGAAACAAATTCAACCCAAGTGATGGATATCTTACCATGGATTCTCATTTCCTCTTGAGTCTTTGCTTCCCACCAAACTAGTGCAGCTCCTTCTAGCCTCAATGAAGCCAACTGGATCTTCATGTCGTTTGCTTGAAGGTTTTGAATTCTGCAGTATACCTCCAACTTTCAAATCCAATTGTCCAACTTTTCTGCATTCATGTCTCCATTGTACATGGGAAGTTCGAATTTTATGTCCAATTTCAATAATGGAGTTTTTCCTTTTGGGGTTTTGGAATGAGTATGGGCAGTTTCAGTGGTGGTAGTGGAAGATGATGTTGTGTGAGATGATGGAGATGATGAGGATTATGGAGATGGAGGTGGATTTCCACCATTCCTTATGGAATGCTTCTTCTCATCTTTTTTGTCCTCTGAGCTTCCTTGTCCATGTGGAGCTTTAGAACTTTCTCCAACCATTCGAGTGTTCCTCTCTTCATAGAGGACTTCAACCATCTCAGTCAAAGTATAGAAAGCTTTCTTAAATTCTTCCTCTTTTGAAGAG
This sequence comes from Pinus taeda, assembly GCA_000404065.3. Taxonomy (NCBI): domain Eukaryota; kingdom Viridiplantae; phylum Streptophyta; class Pinopsida; order Pinales; family Pinaceae; genus Pinus; species Pinus taeda. The sequence goes on from APFE031278682.1 coordinate 168,241, forward strand.
GAACCTTTAGGCTCTCTTTCTCTAGACATAATGGCTATGGATTCAGGCTCAAATATTGGTACTGCTTGTACCTCTTCAATCTCAATTGAAGACAAAACTTGAGGAGTTTCAAGTGCAGCTGGAATTGGAACTTTGGGTGGTGGAGATTGTGGCCTTGTGTCTCTCCTTCTTCTGGGCATTACTTCAGGAGTTTCAACCAATAGCTTCCCTTCTCCTTTATGCAACTAACCTTGTAATCATCACAATTTTGCAACCATTAAAACCCTACTTGCACAAACTCAAGCAATCAAGCAATTCAACCTTTCCTCTTATACCAACTTGATCTGTTTTTGTATGATTAGTTTTTTTGTGCTAATAACAATTACATATTTATAAATATGTGCATGCTTATTTCTCTTTGTGTTGAGGTTTCATTAGCTATTTGCGCATACAATCAGGTAAATTTCCTTAAGTTTCAAAAGACATTCATGAGAAAAATAGCTTCAGAAACAAATACTGAATAGCAAAAATGTATAGTGCAGAAAACCATCAAAGAGACACATTAACACAGTGTTTTTTGATGAAGGAGTTCACCCCTCTTGGGCTACATCTCCTTGGTCCATTTTCCATGGCTTGGGTCTCTATATTTTCTCAATGTGGCAAAAATGATGTTTACAAAGCTCTATGGCTCCTGGTACCTGCTCCAATGTATGTTCAAATTAGCCAAGAACACCTATTTCTAAGCTCAATTTGGTCGAAAATTGCTCAAGATATGCTTCATTCAATGTTTCCCTAGGAAACCCCGCTAAAACTGGAGAAGACTCCAGTTAGCACCAATAAAATTTGTAATTTCGCAGAATTTGGCACACCTCCAAAACTTCTGCCAACATAAAATCAAATTAATTAACTTAAATCGGGATTAGCGACTCTCTAAGCGCGCTTATCCATTAGCGCTGGCCATTGGTTTAGTGTGCATGGTTGTATGGTGAGGGAGTTGGCCCGCGAGGTTGGCTCCCTCTACTCCCACCGTCGGCAATGTAGTAGTTTTAAATATAAAGGATCATGGCCACCGTTTTCAAATCTGGATGTTGGTTCAACAGTATGCAACAGAGTTTGGGAGGGGGAGGTCACGGGTTTGACCCGCCCTCCGCTCGTCCCTTCATATATTTTGCCAACCAATATGAAACATTGCACCATTATATTATATATAATATATAGATATATATATATATATATATAATTATATATATATATATAATATATTATATATATCCACATAATATTCACTATGAACTCATAATTCCACCTTGATGGATATTGGGCAATTTCACCTTCACGCAACTAAACTGCCGAATCCTGAAGTGACACTTGTCACAACCCTATTGGGAAAAAACTAAATAATATTTCCATTATGCTGACTGTACTGTCATGTCATCATTTTGTCTTGTTCTGCAATTTTTTAGTTGTTTAGGAAAACGAACAGTAGGCATTTTCTCCTTCATCCAGACTCTATTTTCAATGAAACGAATTGCGTTGTGATCGTCTTGATGAACAGACGCAGTCGTTCAGGTTTCAAGCCAATCTAAGAAATTTGATTTTTGAGTTAAATACTAAGCACCTGATCAAAGAATCATCGCATGAAAACTTCAAAATGGTAGCATGCAATCTTTCCTCCCTACATCAATAACACTCCTATAGCATACCCACTTACATTTATCTCCACTTCGAAGGGGTGCTACAGTTCAATAATGCTAGAATGGATGCTTAACTAGTATTTTTCTTTAACACCTCAAAGGCCCTTTGCTTACCATTTCCCCACTAGAAATCATTTCCACTTGTTGTTATGGCAAGGAGTGGCATTCTTACTGTTGAAAATGAGCTATGAATTTCTTAAGTATTATGGTGTCCCAACAAAACTCCTGAACTCAAAAACATTAGTAGGCATCAACCACTTCACGTTGGCATCCATATTGGTAGGATTGATATTTAACTTTCCTCCACATATCACATATCCAAAATACACCAAAGACTATAGTGAAAACTCACACTTCTTGAAATTTTCCAGCAATCAATGCATCTTCAATGTCTCTAGCACATGCATCAAATGTGAGATGTGCTCCTCATAGGTGGTATTATATACCAATATTTCATCCAAATAAACAATAACAAATGAATCTATAAAATGGTGCAATATAGAATTCATTAACCTCATGAATGTACCTAGTGCATTGCATAGTCCAAACAACATAAACTAATCACTCGTACTCTTCTCTGACATGAGCCTAGTGATACCCTAAATTTAAGTCTAGGTGGGTGAATTATTTGGCTTGTTGCAACTATTCTAATGGATCATCTATCCTAGGAAGGGGGTACATGTTCTTGAGCATAAATTTCTACAATGTTATGTAATAAATGCACATCCACTAAGCCACATCCTTCTTAGATACAATTATAATGGGTAACACACATGGTGAAGTACTTGGTCAAATAACAAAATGTTCCACTAATTTTTTTAACCACTTCTTCACTTTATTCTTCACCTCATTTCCTCTATAACATACTACTTGTATGGTCCAATGTTTGGCAACAAAGAGTGTGGAAACAACTGGATCTCGTGCTCCACTTCCCTCTTGTGTGGCATCTCTTTAGACTCCTGGAACACACTCTTAACAACTCTTCCAATTGTTGTTTTGATTCCTTGTTGGCACCCCTATCAGGATAAATTAGCTCTCATGGACTCTTCTACAGACTAATTTTCTCTTAAAAATAATAAAACATACTTCTTGGTATAATTGATCAACATTTTGGCCTGCTTAACACTTGCTAGTAGATATTTGACTTGCCCTTGTGCACATTGATGATCAAGGATTTTTCATGCTTGATGAGGTGGTATTGGTTGACTCTTTGCATGAAGATCACATCCCACATGTACATATAGGGACTCTGAAATACAACTCAACATACATCAAGTGGAAATACAACCAATTCTACTTCATCAATAAAATCAACATTAATACCAAATTTGATCTTGCACTATTTGTTTACCTTTATATTGACCTTCTTGTTGATCCATCCTAGTGGATATGGGTTAGGATGGTCATGTGTTTAAAGTTCCATTTTCTTGACCATATTTGTTGCATTGGGATTCACTTGTGATCCCTTCGTCTTCTTAACATGTATCTTTGTATGAAGGAGTCTAGACATTTCCTTCTCTTCTTGTTGTTGAAGGCTACTCAAATTCACCCATTTTGCACCAATTTATAGATAATATTCTCATCGATGTCCAAGATTATTTCCACTTTATTACTCAAATTTGTGGCACCGAGATTCTTCTTCTTAGCATCTTTCTTTTGGTTCTTCGGGTTGAGCTCTAGATGCAACTTCCAACACTTCTCCTATGTATGACTATCAATGTTACTGTGGTTATAGTGGTTGTTGGATCTTTTCACTGGGGTGTTGTGGCTGCTATTTTTTTTTTCCCATTTAAATTTCTTCTTCCCCTCCTTGGATGATTCTTGTCGCTCCTTTTGCTTTTACCCAATTGATTACTCTTTCTTCTAACGTATTTTATCTAGGTATTATTCCTATACACAAGCCTTGACCACCATTATGGGTTTGAACAACATCACTTGTTCCCACGGATGGTCGTGGGGACACTCCATATTCTTTAGGAGTATGTTTGGATTCTTTGGGAAGATACATAGAATTATTTCCATATTTGTAAACTTTGTGGTTTACTCATCACCAATAGGTTAGAATTGTGACTTTATGATAGTTTTGAAATCCTCCCATTTAGTCATTGGAGGAATCTCGTCTAGCCTTAAGGTTTATGTACGACTTTCCCACCAGGTTAGGGCATGGCCCTTTGGTTTCAAACAATAGGAAGAAATTTTATGTTCTTCCAACATGTGATGAACACTAAAATAAACCTGTAACTACTACAACCAATTATTTAATTTCAAAGCATTGTCAATCTCACCTTGCTATAGCTTGATGTTGACCTTTGCTTCCATCTTGAATGAGGATTATGAATGGTTCATGGAACTCAAAATGGTTAGTTGCTTTTTAGGTTCTTCCTTGGACCCCCTCTTTGGTTCTTCTTGATCCCTTGTGTTCCCCTCTAATGTGAACTCTGACTTGGAACCTCCATCTTCTCTGATTCCCAACTTATTAGCCAAAGTTTCCATAAGAAGATTCATGTTATGACTAATATATGTGACTTTTCTTCCAACCTTAATAATATCTCCTTTATTGCATCTCAAGGGTTATTAATAGATTCATCAGCCATGGGTGGGGTTTTACGTCTTTCTACTTAACTAATTTGAATTGATCTCCCCACAATATATCCAAAGAAACTTGTTCTAATATCAATATGATTCGTAAACCATTGTGGATATGTTGTAGGGAAAACCCAACCACCCCCATTTTTCATTCATCTACCTTAAATATGGGGACCATTTCTATTAATTTTTGGCTAAACACCTTTTATGATTTTCATTTAGCTAATTGTCGCAAAATTTTGCCATTTTTTCGTTTTTATCCTATTTCTATTTTGATTGTTTCATTGAATTCGACTTTTCACTAGCTTTCCATTGATACTTGTTTCACCTCATTTGGTTATCGAGTTTGCAAATGGAACCCTTTTGAATTTTGATCATTTTTGTCACCTAGGTTGAATTTACATACAAAATGTATATTATTTTAACTTTGCAATGAAAATAGTCATTCATTGTAAATATTAACTCTTAGTTAATTTTTTCAATTTTCACTAACGGTCCTACAAAATGACCCAGTCAAATTGTAGAACAGTTAACAAACGTGTTTTTTTGGATCTCGGTAATTTACTCCAATTTCCTATTTTAAAACAAATTGCCAAACCCCGAAATCTCGAAATTGCAAAGTGGTTGTAGTTCATTTTGTAGGATTTTTTAATTCCATGTGGGCCCCACTCCACATCACCTCCTTCCTTCCGAAATCCCAATTCAAAAAAAAATTGAAATAAAAAACAAAATCAAAAAATGTGATCTAAAAACTTGTGATGCGATATTGCGATATCACAAATCACATATCGCAAAATCTTTAAGCACCTCATTTTAAAACTTGTGATCGCCAATTTAAAATTTATGTGATTGGCTATTTTTATTTGACATAAGATTTGGTTTTTTGGTTCCTTATGCCTCCCGACTCATGACCTCACTGACCCTCCACCTCACCTCCTTATCCCTCCAACTCACCCTAACCTCGCATAATATGTTTTGCCCTTGCCCTCACCTCACTTAATATGTTTGGTTTTAAGTTTTAATAATAAGTTTTATATATAATAAATATTATATTTTTTTCCCCGTGGAAAAATTTGTAATTTCCTTTATTAATAAGAAAATTACATTTTGTAGATGTGGAGCATATACATATGGTGAGGCCATGCCTGTCAAAACCAAAAATAATTCTGGAATACTCCACACAGTGGAGGAAACTGTTCAAAAAAGCATTAATATGTTGATGTTCTCTTCGCAAAGAGACTAGTTCTGAGATAAAAACAAGAAGTTATATAAATATTTACATATGATCATTTAAATTAAAAACTGATCAAAATTGTGTCTGTCTTAAACTCCTGGATCTATGAACAGCCTGTGGTAGTGCTGATATGTGTTGCCATCTCGTTCCTCCTGTATCAACCAAGTAACACCATCCCTGAGCGCTGCTTCCTTGGATAGGAGGTCGGCAGTTGTGTTGCGTTCCCTGTAGATGTGTTAACAGGAAAAGGAGTCAAAATTTGTGATGAGTCTAAGAGCTTCATCCAAAATATGCCTTAGTGTATATGCATTGCAATGAGATTTTTTGTTTAGCCAATTGCATACTATTTTAGAATCACCAAAAAGTTGTCGATTCAAACACTTTTTGTTCAATGCAAAATGTATGAGGTTTTTTGTTGCTAAAAGCTCAGCATAATTATTTGTCCCTCTGCCCAGTCCCATTTGAATCTTGAAAGAGTGAGTTTCAGATAAATGTAATATTGCACCCCCTCCACAACCTGTCCCCTGTGCCGATCCATCGAAGTAAGCCCATGGCTGGGAGGTGTTGATGGTTTCTGGAGATAGGATCCTATGGGTCGGTTGTATTCCCTTGTCAGGGATAGAGTTGTAGTCGACTTTGATTTTGGTCAATATGTAGGGCCAATATGGGTCCTTCTGCTGGAAAATGATTTGGTTTCTGGCAATGTAGATAGCCCAGCATAAGAGAAGAGGGATGTTCTTTTCTTTGTCAGAAGCTTCCATCCACCAGCGTTTCCAAGCGTCTGCAATGTTATTACCATACCATTGGAGTGAGATAGGGAGCGAAGTAAGGAGACTGTTCCAAAGCTCTTGTGTGTTGGGGCAGTGTAGGAAGAGATGATCCGTGTCTTCACTACTATTCTTGCAAAGGTAACACCAAAAAGGGCCTAAATAAGATCGTTTCATCAGATTAGCACTGCTCGGGACCTTATTGCATTGTATGGACCACATGAGAAGCCTCATTCTAGGTGTCGTCTTTAATTTCCACATAAGTTTCCACCATGGCTCAGTAATTGGTGGCTTATAAGCCTCCATCAACACCTGATATCCTATCTTGGGGGTATATTTTAATATAATTTTATTTTAATTATAATTAATTATTATAAATTAATATAATATAATTACAACAATATTTTGGTAATAATATTAACCAAAATTACTTTTCCTGTCCCTTTCCCTCGGTCCAGTCAAATTGGCCAGTCAAATTTAACCGTTTTCTCAATCCAATTACCCAGTCCAATGTAACCGTTGGAAGATCTGCTCCCACTATTTAAAATGCAGTCATGATCTGATTCTTCAACTTGTCCCTACGATGAACCACACTCATTGGTTCAAAACGCGTCGACAAAAGTATTATAATGTGATCTCTGCCGAAGAAATCTTCTCAAAAACTTGATATGGATCACAAAAGTTTAAATTCAACAATATAATTACATTTTAATTAAGTTGTAGTTATAATTAATTAAATTATGTTTTAATTAATTGCTTATTAATTTTTTTAAGAATTTTAATTATAATTAATTTAGCATTAATTAAGAAATTTATTATATAGGATTAAAATTTAATTTAAAAAATTTTAATTTTTAGCCTAAGCAACCAAAATTTCAGAATTTTGGCAGTTTTGACTCATCGACTTTGGAAGCTCATAGGTTGAGTTTTACTTGGCCAAATGAGGCCCACGATAGCTCCTTGGATAGATAAAATCATGGATATTATTTATGAAGTGGTTTCAAAACCAAATTTGATCATTTAATGGGTCTAAAATTCAGCAGAAGATCAAGCTCTGAATTTTTAAACAAAATCAATTTTTTGAGTTTTATTTTCTGTATTTTCATTTTGCCTACAACTTCTACTGAGTGCAGATCCATTCACCTATGTTCTACTTGACCAATTAGATCCTCACAGGCATCAATAGAAAGCTTATATTTCCTTTTCATTTAATTATTTAATTAAGTTTGATTGAAGATATCTTATTCCAAAATTGGTATTTTGATTTGATTTTGTATTTTAATTTAATTTTGATTTTTTTTTTGCTAGGAAAACAATTGAAGAGATGAGAATAAGAAAATCTTAATCAATGAGAATGCTCCAGCAAGAGAAGAAGAGTATTTTGGCCCAATGAAAATTGATGGAGCAAATCTATTCTTCAACAATTTTCTTATTAATAATTCATTTAGTAAAAATTATAAATAATAGATTGTAGAATGTATTAGGGGTTTCTCTCCTCTGCAATTCTGGAATTCCTAAAAGCATTATTGTAATGAGGATTTAGAGTTCTAGGTGAGAGAAATACTTGGGGAAGAAGGCTCTATATTGCAGTGTTTTCATCTGTTTGTGGAGAAACTCTTTTTTATTATGTACTATTGATGTAAGGAGGAGGAATTTTCTCCAAGCAAAGATCGATTGCAGGCCCATAGGATTGTGCACTATTGTAGTATTGTGAGGATGTGTAATTTGATTTCATTTATTAATAAATGTTTATTTCAGTTAATGTTGTTTAGCACTATTGTTTACAAAATCTAATTAAAATGAATTCTTATTTCAATCTTTCAATTTATATTTCAAATGTATAAGTTAATAATCATATTCATGCACTATTATTGAATAATGAACATTAATTCATTTAAAAGTCTTCTTAGACTATTCTACAGGTTTAATTTTAGATATAATATGAGAACTAAAGTTTGTATAGGAACAAATAGTTATAATCTTAGATCAGCAAGCTATCTTACAATTTAGGATAATAATTGTCTGCTTGAATACTTGTTCTCTTATTTGAACTAATTCAGTAAATCATCATGAATCTTTTTAGTTCTTATGCATATGATAAATAAGGAATTGGATATATTTTCAATAGGCACTTATGTAATTATTTACTAAGTGTTTGATTGTTAGTATTTCTGTTAACAAGGAATTAGATCTTGTGAGTTATCTCCTTGATCTAATTCTTTCATCTTAATTCTGATTATTTTAAGCTTATTTTCCCTGTTAAGTTAATTGGCTCTCGATTGAGAGAAGAATTTATCTTTCCTTCAATCGAGATAGGTGAGATTAATTTCATCTTAGATTAGATCTTGCATGTGCTATCATACCTTTTGCATTCTAAAATCCTCTTTTAAGAGGCAAAACTTTACAGTGGTTTGGTTGTGCCATTAAAACAGCTTAAGGGTCATTCTCTTACCTAATCAGCAAGAATAAATGATCTAATGTCGTTGCCTACTAGTAACTAAATATACACCTTAAACTAATAGCAATAGGGAAAAGGTAATTATACCTAGTTTAACCAGTCGAAACCACCATTTCAATGGAAAAGGAGTTGCTTTAAGGTCTAGATCTAGTGGTTTCCCTTATATTGTTGTAGGAAGAGAATTTTGAGCCTTCAACATTTTTCGCGCTAGAAGGAGGGCCTGAAGACTTGTTGCCTATTGGAGTTTTTGTATCTTAAAGATTTATTTAATCACAATGTCTCCTCTTAAACTTCCCATTTGGAGTTGTATCTCTAGACGTGCTTCTTCCAATACTCCACCATAAATAGTAAGACACTTTTCAAAGGTAAAGTTTAACGATAAGAGAGATGTTTCTGCATTTAAAATGCTTTACAATTTATTCAAAATTTCTCAAATTCTGATTTTCAAGGAATTTGATGAAGGTATTTTATGCAAGATTTTTATTCTTATATTCTCAAGAAAATCCAGAAGTTGGTGTCAATCTCTTCTAGTTTCCTCTATTCACAATTGGGATCAATATATAACAATGTTCCTTTATCAATTTGATAATTATGATTATGAACAGGTATGTGATGAATTTGAAGATTTACGAAGGTTTGAACATGAATCTTTCATGGATTTTACCATTAGATTTCGTTTAAATTGTTTGAGATTTAAAATTGAAGACAAACCTTCAAAAATTGAATTAATAAATTGGTTTGAATATATTAGTTTTCTTCCTTGCATTCCCATCCCATATGAAACAATTGCAATCTTTGATGATTCTCTTTCAACTCCTAGTAATATTATCAAAAATTTTGATATAGAGGTGCATATGAATCATGATGAAGTGGCCTCAGCCATGTATGACAATTTCTTAAATTTAGTACACACCTCTTACGGCATTAATGATAATCATCTTAATGAACTATTATCACAAAGCTTGCACGAATTTTATAATAAAATTCAAGAATATACTAGAAATAATCGTGGAGAAACCACTCCCTTAAAATCAGAAAACTATTATGAGTCAAAAAATCAGATTATAAATCACCAAGTACAAGCAGAATCTGCTCGTTGTTGTTTTGTCCCCTCAGTATGTTATGAGATGGGTAGTAAGGAATACGCGGGAGCTTGGGTAAGGACGTGATTTACTATACAAATTCTAAGTTTGATTATCTTGAGCAAAAGAAAAATCTAGGTCAGCCAAGCAATGTTCTTCAAGGAAGCATTAATATAGAAATTAATGATCATAAATCTGAAATTTGCAATGAGCAAAATGCACTTGAATATGCAAACAAAAAGTATTTCAGATTTATTTCTTCAAATTTACATTTTTCCCTTTATCCTAATATTTTTTCTAATAGCAATTTATCCCCTCTTGACATTAATGTTATTTCATAAAATAGAGAGACTGATATAAATGAATTTCCAATTAGTTTTTATCAAGATAGAGAATCAATCATTGATCATTCTTCTGGCATTAATGAACATGTGCTTCATACTTCTTCTTGTTTTGATACATCAAATGAGATTCAAGGGACTCTTAGAGAGTGTTCTAAAGTCATATATGATAATTACTCTGCCATTGAGAATGTTGATTCGTCTTCTTCTCAAGCGAATCCTCATGAGAAAATTCAAATCACATGTGCGAATGAAAAACACTCTAACTCTGAAAATTTTCCAACTAATTCTCATTCTTAAGCAAAAAATTATCTTCATGATTTCAGCATTCAAGAATCAATCCCAATTATAGTTCTTATGATGATCAATCTCTCATTCCTATTCATACTTGTGATCTTCTCTCTAATTCACAAGTTTGTATTGGCAATCATTCTAATTGCATAATTATGGCCAATTCTTCTGAAGAGGAAATCATTTCAAATCAGTCTGAATTGTGTTGTAACACTAGTTGTACCAATAGTGATTTGATTTTATTGTTTTTCCTTCACTTATTTTATTTAATTTCATATTTGTTTTCTATTTTCATTTTTCGATTTTCAGATACTTTGTGCTAGCATATTGTGCAGTTCAATATTGATCACTCAATTGATGCACTGTCCAAATGGGAATATGAGGTTTCAAATTATAATCATGAACATCAAAAGCTATTACTCTTCCAATTCCAATTGATATTCACTTCTTATCAATTGCTTCTATCTTCTCAAAAGTAGTGCCAACAAGAGAGTGCAATTTCACAATATGACCAACAATCTAATTCGATAAATAATCTTCCATTAAATCTATCAAACTTCCATCCATGTTTCATTAACACACTTGATATACATTTCCAAAGTTTTCCTTCACATAAGATTGTTAATAATTTACATATGTATATAGCAATGACAAATTTTTCCAGACCATTAAACCTAAAATTTCTTATCCACAATCTGGTCTGTCATCCCCTCTTTTGAACCTCTTCCAATCATTAATAAAAATCCATTCAGATTTCTATGATCCAATTGAAATTCAGTTAGAAAGGACATTTCAAGAGAACGTAGTTGTAAATAAATTCCTTCATGTCAATATATTAGCGATAACTATACATTCGGCATTTAGAATTAGTTCTCTTAGTTTACTTATATTTGTATTTTTGTTACTAATGTTTGAAATGTGCATACATATATAAATTTATAATGAGAGAATCGTTACATTGGAAATATGACTATACCTAGTCATGTTTCCTTCCATTCGGTTAAAAATAGAAATAGATTAATTTAGATCTAGATTCCTTTTATGTTTGCATTTATTTCGTTACGCAGATTTTAATAAGCAAGTAATGAATCCAAGTTTCTCGAATTCCCTTTTTATTTGCTGGGAAAGTGACTTAGAACATATCAAAATCTTATGAACTGTTTGATTGTCTTATTTTTGCAAAACTATGTCACATTAACAAAAATGTTTTAAATCATGTATGAAGAAATTCAAAAGAATTGTTATGGCTTGACAATCTTTGACTCACAAGTACTTCTGAAAAGCTCATAAGTCACCACTCTTGTCCCCTGATGTAAATTTGAAGTGGATGCAATCTGAAAGTTCATTACTTAACATTTTCAACCGAATAAAAAGATAGTCTTCAACATATGAAAAATTTGAGAAATACATGGGAGAACTTGAAGATTCATAAGGTAAACTTACAGTCAATATTCTTCCTAGTATGAATTTTACAAGTTCATCTTTATCTATTGTTTGATTTTCTTTTTCATATTTTTTTTCTTATTTTTGTTTTGTTTCTCTTTGCATATTTTCATTCACTTGATTTTGGAGATTTGAAATAAGCAAGGAGTTAATCCTTTATAAATTTGCAACATGTTCAGGGAAGTATTTATGGTTTTGTCTAAGTTTGAGGATTCTCTAATTTTTCTTCTATTCATTGAAATCCTAATAAGCCTTAACACATTATCAGAAGATTCATATCCGATCATTATATTTCGTAACTCTCTTCATAAGAAAGTTCTAATAAAATTATTTTCTGATCACATATTTTCGATAGTTAATTAAATTAGTAAAGGGTTTCTTATTTAAAAGCAAAGTTGATTTAACCGCTTTCTTTTGAATCAAATACTTTAAGAGTTGTTGGCCCCACAAAAATGCCATGTCGCATATCGCAATTCACATATCAGAGGTTTTCAATTGAGCATATCCCCAATATCCTGAATCAACGATCTCCGATGGATGACTTCGCTAGTATTGAGATGTCTGCACAACCCGAACCCAATATGACATTTAAATCCAGTTCTAAATGATATCACGTCCATTCATAAATCGTAATTTTGGTTGAGGTATATGTTTAAAGTTTATGGTTTATAGGATCCAATATGAAATTAAATCCACATAATAAAACTATCGGGTTCATTCCTCATTACACATTGGCGTATCAACAATATTACATCCCATACTCATTTTGATACTTCGATTGTCGATCTCCAATATTCCTAATCCTCTGATATCCGATGAACTTCCCACTATCCACATCGGAACTCTTATATTATGACTTCCAATCGGTTGCTAACCTTTCGCACACATGATATTAAATCCCCAATAAAATAATTGCGATATTTCTTCCCTCTTGTATTCTTTAACCGTTACATTCAAAACCCTGTCCGAAGCTAATAAGGTCGCATGTTTCAAAGGTACATCCATAAAATCTCGCCGATATTTTTCTCTAATAACACTCATGTGCAAACCTACGAGAATCAATACTTTTACTTAGCAATATGAGTAAATAATCATATTTTCCTCTCATTAGTGCAGCTGGAATGAAATTCTTACACTCATTATTGCTTAACTTGCTATAAATCGAGGAAATTTTCAGTGAATGATCTTATTCGTGATTTTTCTATGCTTGTTCCAAATCTTACAATTATCGAAATTGAGTTGAACAATTGCATCGCACTTGTTCATATTGTTTTCCCTGTAGCCACATTTCGTTTTCCAAAGGGATTGAGAGCCTCTAATTGTTGAATTTTGCAATCTCGGTCCTTTGCTTTTCATTTTTCGAGATTTTCCTCAGAATTTCAAATTCATTGATTGATCAGACTCTTGGGTTGGTATTATATCAAAAGCATTTAAAACAAATTCTAAAATTTACTTTTATGAGCTTCACAATTCATTTTCTTCCACTATCATATCCATTACATTTAGCAAAGAAAAAAGCCTTCGAACATATAAAACACAAAGCCAGTCCCACCAAGGAGCCACGTCATCTATCACATTTCCGTTATCGCAAGAATAATATTGATGTTTCCTTTCTATTAACAACTTTGATCTCTCGATATGATTATTCCCCAATATCGCAAACACTCCATCGCAGTTTTCCATCACATATGCTCATATCGCAACACTTATATAGCATCGCAAAACTCAAATGAAGTCTTGCCTTAAGATCCTATGATGTAATAGGCTCTCATATATGCCTCTTCGCCATAGTCTTTTAACTCTTATATAACACTCGATCACATATCGACAAAGGTGAGTCTCGCAGCTTGAAAATTATGCATGCCAAAGAATTTTGTGATATGAAACATCCGACGAGGCGCTGACCTGTATAAAAGACTTTAAGGCACTCTTGAGCAACCACCGTGGTAATGCAACAACTGATAAGAAATTCGGGACAAGTAAAATACGTTGAAACATGGTTAAATCATTCTTGATTTTTCTCATATTTGAATTTTGATATATCACTCTATATTTAGCATACAAAATTCAAGACCCCTCTATTTAGACTCTGTATTACATTGTTTAGGATTTGGTCTTGATTCTTGACAATTTATTAAAATCATGGAGTAGATATGGAACTTGTAATATTATGAGAACAATCACTGACGCAATTCATAAAGAAGTATCATTTCATTCTCATTTCTGTGAATTTGATTCATTTCTCATTCCTTGAATATGAAACATTGTTTTATTTTAGTTTGCTACTTATTTTAGTTTAGATTTAATAAGTGATGGTTTTAGGTTAATAAAATTTCAATCAACTTCTTCATGTTTTTTAATTCTAATTAAAATAAATTCTTCAATGGTAAGTTTCATATGCCCACTTTCATTCATTTTCATTTCTTTACTTTTATTTTTAGTTTTGTTTTTTAATTTTGCTGATATAAAATTTTGTTTTGCAGCCCTTCATGATTCTTTTTCATGCCTCTACCAAATCAGATTTGGAGTTCATTCTCTTTTGTTTAGTTTTCTTTGAGGTTCTTGGGAGAAGCAGTAATGATCCTCATCGAATCAGCTTAACTAAGGTGTTTCTGAACCTTATTCTATTTCTTAAGCATTACTTTTGTCAGAAAATGGTTAAAATGCTTTTATGCAGGTTGTGCTTTGAAACAAGAAAATTTGCAACAGACAAAGACTTCTCAATTAGCATATTATATATCATCACTGCTATCCACCTTCTCCATTTTGAGAGCCTTGTTTCTTATAACTCCGCAGGATAAAATTTATCCAAATCTCAACATAAGAAAGAACGTTCACATGATTAACTTCTTTTACTTCTTTTGTTGAGAAATTTGCATAAACAATCATGTTGGAGTTTTTTTTAATTTGGATTTTTCTTTCACTTCTTCATTTTTTTTTTTAATTTGTTGATTTCTTTTCTTACTTTAGTTTAGAGTTATTTTGCTTTTGCTTTTAGTTATGATTTGATTTTAGTGACTCTGTCATGATTTATGTGAAAGGCATTTTTCTCACCTAACAATGGTTGGCATACATGGGGAAACCTTTTTAACTCTCCCTATTTCAGTGAATTTCATTTATCATTAAACGCATATCCTTATGGAATCATAAACCCCTTTGCTTTAAATCTTTTTCATGGAGGAACACACAACCTTTCTAAGTGATTGAGTTTACTTTTTCAAGGAAAGAACTCATATGTGTTTAACTAATGAATCCCCCCCACCCCTCCACTTTGTAAAAACCTCTGATTGATAGTCACAACGAAAGAAATTGGAGTCAACATTATCAAAGTATTATGTTCATTAAACATAAATCTATATTACCATCTCACCTCTTTCACTCAAATACATCATGAACGAAAAGCTTGCAAATGCACTTATCAAAATGGTGATTAACAGAGGAAGCATGGGAAATACAAGTAAACATGTCGGGGCTATGGATGCTCGTTGGCAATGGAACTAGGCTTATATGGAATAAAAACAACTTCGATTGGGTATTGTTCAAGCTCGCTGGTATCGAAACGATGTTAGAGACCATTCATAAAATGGATATATGCTTTACAAAAAACCCTTGTCTATACCTTCTTCTATTTTTCATATGAGGTAATTTTAAAATAATTTTTCCCAAATTTGGATTCATGACTTTTACTCAAGCCTTCTTTGAGTACTTATCTTTACAAACTCATATTGCTTAATCTATTTACTTGGAACCCATGGAAATGTTTTGTTGTTATACGGTTTCCTGAACTCCATTATTTTTAACCTTTGGGTAAATAAAAGTCCATTATATTCAACCAGAGATAACTGGTTTTTCCCAATGTGTTTCCATTGTTGTAGGGAAAACCCAACCACCCCCATTTTTCATTCATCTACCTTAAATAATAGGGACCCTTTCTATTAATTTTAGGCTAAACACCTATTATGATTTTCATTTAGCTAATTGTCCCACAATTTTGGCATTTTTTCATTTTTGTCGTATTTATATTTTGATTGTTTCATTGAATTCGATTTTTCACTAACTTTCCATTGATACTTGTTTCACCTCAATTGGTTATCCAGTTTGCAAATGACACAGTTTGAAGTTTGATCATTTTTGTCGCCTAGGTTGAATTTACGTACAAAATGTATATTATTTTAACTTTGCAATAAAAATAGTCATTCATTGTAACTATTAACTCTTAGTTAACTTTTCTAATTTTTTCAATTTTCATTGATAGTCCTACAAAATGACCCAACTAAATTGTAGAACAAGTAAAAAACGCACTTTTTGAGATCTCGATAATTTACTCCAATTTTCTTTTTCAAAACAAATGGTTAAACCCGAAATCTCAAAATTGCAAAGTGATTGTAGTTCATTTTGTAGGATTTTTTAATTCCACGTAGGCTCCAATCACCTCCTTCCTTCCGAAATCTCAATTCAAAAAAAAAAAATGAAATAAAAAAATACGATTTTAAACTTGCGATATCACAAAATCTTTAAGTACCTCATTTTAAAACTTGCGATCGTCGATTTAAAATTTATTGGATTGACTATTTTTATTTAACATAAAATTTGGTTTGTTGGCTCCTTATACCTCCTAATTCCATGACCTCACTCACCCTCCACCTCGCCTCCTTATCCCTCCAACTCACCCTCAACTCTCCCTCACCTCACGTAATATATGTTTTGTTTTAAGTTTTAATAATAAGGTTTTATATATATAAAATTATTTTTATTATATAATATATTTTAATTATAATTTTAAATAATCAAAATTATAATATAATTACATTTAATTAAGTTTTAATAAATAAATAATTAAATTATGTTTTAATTAATTGATTATTATTTAGTTTAAGTTTCTAATTATAAATTAATAATATTAATTAAAAAATTTAATTTATGATTAAAATTTTCATTTTTAGATTAGGTAACAAAAATTTTGAGTATTTTGGGAGTTTTGATTTATCAACTTTGGAAACTCATAGGTTGAGTTTTATTTGGTTGAATGAGGCCCAGGATAGCTCGTTGGATAGATAAAATCATGGAGATTATTTCCAAAATAGTTGCAAAACCAGATTTGATCATTTAATAGGTCTAAAATTCAGCAAAATATCAAGCTCCGAATTTTTAAACAAAATCAATTTTCTGAGTTTTATTTTATGCATTCTCATTTTCCTACAACTTCTACTGAGTGTAGATCTATTCATCTATGTTCTACTTGACCAATTAGATCCTCACAAGCATCAGTGGAAAGCTCATATTTACTTTTCATTTAATTTTTTAATTAAGTTTGATTGAAGATATTTTATTTCAAAATTGGTATTTTGATTTGATTTTGTATTTTAATTTAATTTTGATTTGTTTTATTTGCAAGAGAAGAAGAGGATTTTGGCCCAATGAAAATTGATGGAACAGATTTATTCTTCAACAACTTTCTTATTGAGATTTCTTTTTGTAAAAATTATAAATAACAGATTGTAGAATGTAATAGGGACTTCTCTGCTCTGCAATTCTGGAATTCATAAAAGCATTATTGTAATGATGATTTAGAGTTGTAGGTGAGAGAAATCTTGGGGGAAGAAGGCTCTATATTGCAGTGTTTTCATCTATTTGTGGAGAAACTTTTTTTATTATGTACTACTGCTGTAAGCAGGAGGCCTTTTCAGCAATCAGAGATCGATTGCAAGCCCATAGGATTGTGCACTACTATCATACTGTGAGGATTTGCAATTTGATTTCATTTATTGATAATGGTTTATTTCAGTTAATGATGTGTAGCACTATTGCTTACAGAATTTAATTGAAATGAATTCTTATTTCAGTCTTTCAATTTATATTTCAAATTTATAAGTTAATAATCATATTCATGCACTATTGTTGAATCATGAGCATTAATTCATTTAAAAGACTACTTAGACTATTCTACAGGCTTAATTTTAGATATAATATGAGAACTGAAGTTTGTATAGGAACAAATAGTTATAATCTTAGATATGCAAGCTATCTTACGATTTAGGATAATAATTGTTTGCTTGCATACATGATGTCTTATTTGAACTATTTCAGTAATTCATCATGAAACTTTTTAGTTTGTATGCATATGATAAATAAGGAACTGAATATATTTTCAATAGGCGCTTATGTATCTATCCATTAAGTGTTTGATTGTTAGTATTTTTGTTAACAAGGAATTAGATCTTGAGAGTTATCTTCTTGATCTAATTCCTTCATCTTAATTTTGATTCTTTAAAGCTTCTTTTATCTATTAATTTATTTGGCTCTCGATTGAGAGAAGGATTTCTCTTTCCTTTAATCGAGATAAGTTAGATTAATTGCATCTTAGATTAGATCTTGCATGTGTTATCATACCTTTTTCATTCTAGAAGTCCTCTTTTAAGAGGCAAAACTTTAGAATGATTTGGTTGTGCCATTAAAACAACTTAAGGGTCATTTTCTTGCCTCATCAGCAAGAATAAATGATTTGATGTCCCTTCTTATTGGTAACTAAAGATACATCTTAAAATAATAGCAATAGGGTACAGGTAGTTGAACTTATTTTAACCAGTCGTAACCACCATTTCAATAGAAAAGGAGTTGCTTTCAGGTCCGGAACGGTTTTGTTGTAGGCAGAGAATTTTGAGCCTTCAACAGGATATTCCACTGGATAGTTTGTCACAACATATATGATAAATAAATTTGTTAAACTTCGAAATCTATATGATGAGGGTTAATTTTTCCTTCAATTTATGGAATTTTCCAATTATTATTTACTGCATATGCATGTAGAATATAAATATGCATAAATAGATAATGAATAGAATAATCACTCACAAAACCATAATAACATAAAATCTGACCTAGGAAACCCTTTCAATAAAAAACCCAGTTAAAAGGTGAAGCCACAATAACACAAGATATAACTTGGGAAACACTTTCAAGAGAAAACCTAGCAAAAAGGTGAGGTTATTCTTCTCTCTCTTTCTCTAAATGGAAATGGATGCAAGTACAAAGGAGGTAGACCTGTGGCTCGTGCACTGCTACAAAAGCACAAACCCTCTCTATTTTCTCTCTCTCTTTATCCACTCTCAGTCACTCTAATCATCTAAGGAACAAAATGCACTTGAGTAGACTGGAACCCTTTTTCCTCCTAGTGGCCTAGCTATAACACAATCGAATTACAACTCGGCCCTTCTAGATTCTTATTCATAGTGTCCACGGGGCTAGCCCATTTTCCATGGGTAACCAGGGTTCAGATGGCATCCTCTTGAATTATGGTCGTCAATTCCAATAGATCAAATTCTAGGAGGCATAACTTTGTTATATGAGCTCTCATTGAGGCAATTATTGCATCCTTAGAAAGGCAATGATATGTAGATTATGGAATCTAGTTCATGGTAAGGTTGGAACCACAAAAAGCAGTCATTTAAGGCCTCAAAATGACTACTAAATGTTTTTACTTGAAAATTTCCAAACTAGGACCACCAATAAAAATGACCTACGAGTTGATTCCTCGAATTTTTCCACTCTAAAAGCGTTAAGATGGATGACAAATAATATATTGATCTAACCCTAATCACTAATCAAATAATAACAATAGTATACTAATGAAGCAAACTTCTTCTCCAATAGATCAACCACAATCATCTAAAATTCCTTCTTTTCCAAAAGGTTGAATTTGGATACTCAAATTACATTAATTGAATATGATTTATTAGATGAATTAAAGAATGTTAGTATTATGATTCCTTTACTATGAGCAATAAAAAATATGCCAATTTATGCTAAAATAATCAAGGAATGTCTAAATGAACCTAGAAGGAAGAGAGAGGATCCACAAACAATACAAGTCATTAGAAAATTACTAGGTTTAATTATGGGAAAAATATTTATGAAAAAATATCTTGATCTTAGTAGTCCTATTGTTAAGATTCATATCAATAATGTTCCAATTGCAAACACTTTAATAGGTCTAGGAGCAACAATCAATATCATGACAAAAGTAACCATGGATGAATTATAATTGTCTAAACTTTTTCACACACCCACTATCTTTCAATTAGCAAATAGATCTCTAATGAAGCCTAAAGGAGTGATATATGATGTTGTAATTTCATCCCCTAAGGAGGGTTCCTAGGAGCAGGTGTTTCCTCCCCGCCTTAAAATGATGATAGCACAATTTAAAGGGGGTTGTGACTCCTACCCTTCCTAGTACAATGCATGTTCTCTAGTCATATCACTAGTAATGGCATGAAATTGGTATCAGGGGAGTCATTTAAGCCCTGTAGGAGGCACAGGAAAGTACAAGAGGTCTTAACTGGAATTTAAAATGACTTCTTTCCACACTCGAACCATAATTGGAATTGTATTTGCTTCGGATTTGGGTTATCATTGTGCATGCAAGAAGCCCACCACGGGAACTTCCACAAAACAGTTAAATTTCTCTCACGAATCATGCATAATTCAACCCTTCTTAAATTATAAGCTCCTTTTCCCATCTCAATGTCTCTCAAACAACTGTGATTACTGCTTTTGGGCTCTAAATTATCAACTTGTTGGTGCTCAATATGTTGGCATTGAATATAATATGCAATACAAAGCATGTGCTACTCTCAAAGCTTTTATACACAAGCTTCTCCTCGTTAGCCTCCGTTAGAGCACTCGAACTCAACCTCTTTGTGGATGTGTCTCTATATCTGGTAATAGTTCTCTTTGTTAAGCTTTGTTTCTTCTCTATTTATTTTTGTAGAGGTCTATTCAATTGTGGGCTCATTGGTTTTGGGTTCATCTCTTTCTTGGGTTTTGTGGCAAGGCTCCATCTTTAGTGTCCTACATCATTATGTTAATTCTCACCCTCTCTTAATGCATATTATCCTCTCATGTCTTATGTTCATTACTTTTCAATGTTTGTCTCTCCATTTCCACCATATATTTCCTCTTTCTTGGGCATACCTAGATCTTTGTCTATGCCTTCCCTAGCCACTCTAAACATGTTGCTAACTATTCTCTCTTTTTAGCATCTCCACATCACCCTCCTTTAGTCTCTTTGGCTACTTCTTCCAAGTTGTACCCATCTCACCTTAGCTCCTCTCCTCCCTAGTTATCCCTCCATGCCACCTTTGGCCCTTGTATTTTGTTCCCCAATCCTTTTGTCATTAACCTACTTTTTCATGCAGTTATGCCTCATGGAAGACCAACTACTAGGAGAAAAAGGAGTAGGTAGAGACGCTCCTCTGTCTCTTCCCAGATGGATCACCATGTTGCTTCCACCTCCTAGCTTTGTGCTCAAGCCCAAGCTCATGACAACATGGCTCGATATTAGGAAATTATTTTAGAATTGGGAAAGAAATTTAACAAGTGGAAGACAAAGTGAAACATTACTGACACTTCATTCTTGACCCCCATTTTGATGTTGCTACTTCTTATTGGATCCCTGATACACAAACCTCTACCAGGTGGTGATTTTCTTTGTGTATGGAAGTAGTCAATGTTTATTGGAACACTTAAATTATTATGGGTGAAACTGGCTAATCGTGCAAACACTTAACAAGAGAATTCAATGAGATTGGTAGAGTTGGAGGAAAAAATTGAAAATATAGATTGCAAACAAACTATTGTCATCAGGAGATCAACTAACATCTCTTTTTCCTCAGGATGAGGATGGTAACCAGTGATCACAAATGCTTGGAGGTTTTGACCATTAGTTTTTGTGACTTACTGGGTTTTTTTACATCTCCAACAATTTTTTTTGTTTTTCCATGTTGAAACATGTAAAGGTTTTGCACAACCAACCTTTTTATATGGGTTTATAAGATGCTCTAGTTAGACGAGGTCTCAGTAACCTCAAAACACTCAACTTATCCTACTAGTATGATTTGCCTTCAAGAAGACCAATAATAGATAATATTGGTCTATGTAATCCTCTTTCAACATAATATAAAGTGCCTAACTAAAAAAAAAAACAAAAAAAAACAAAACAAAACAAAACAAAACAAAAACAAAAACAAAAACAAAACAAAAACAAAAACAAAAACAAAAACAAAAAACAAAAAACAAAACAAAAAAAACAAAACAAAAAAAAACAAAACAAAACAAAAAACAAAACAAAACAAAACAAAACAAAAAACAAAACAAAACAAAACAAAAAAACAAAAAACAAAAGACAAAAAACAAAAAACAAACAAACAAAACAAAACAAACAAACAAACAAACAAAAACAAAAGAACAAAACAAAAAAACATGACGTTATAGTTTCATTGGATTCCTGGGAATATGTTGTGAATTTAATGGTTTCACAACGAAAATCTAATTTGGTTGGTCATCCATTAATCCTTAGAAGACCTAAGTTAGTTAGCATTGATGTGTTTATTAGTTGTAGATTTGAAGACATGGTTATTTCACATGGTGATTCAGTTAATAACTTTACTTTATACCCACCTGCACAATTTTTAACTAAATTGGAAAATACATAATGCTTGATGATAATGATGAAGAAATGGTACAACTAATCTTAACAATTGACCAAGCTATGAACTTTAAAGAGGACGTTAAAGAATTCAAAAGGATAATAGCTTGAGTGGTAGTTTGTGGGCTTAATTTCCCCTCCACTTGAGTTCTATACTCCAGAGACATGTTAGCCTGTGTGGCAAAAATTTAAACATGTTGACAATCATGGCGTGTAATTCCTATAAGCTCGAAGGGGCAAGAAAATTTGAATATCTTGATATTGAGGTGAATAGTGGTAGACATTGTGATTCGACCTTGGGTCTTGCCCAAAATAGTCCTTTGAAGTTATCAAAACACTAATTACCGTTAAAAAAAGGAAGTTAAAGAAAATCAAATCACTGATTTTATTGCTAATTCTGATTTTATTGAATATCTTGGAGGGCAATCTTCTTTCGATCATATCTTGGACAATTTTTTATATATAAATTTTATTATAGATACCTTATCAACATTATTTGATTATATGTCTTTTGTTAACTCAATATCAGAGTCATGTACTATCCTTGTCTAGATTAAGTTAGGAAAAAATTTAAACATAAATTATAAACTTAAGGAATCTCATAAAGAACACATAACTATTCTTGTGCATTTGCTTGGGAATACATTGATATGCATGGAATTCATCCTAACACATATATACATAATATCTATATTAAGGAGAATTCTAAACAAGTCACACAACCCCAAAGATGTATGAATCCTATCCTAAAAGAAATTGTAAGGAAGAATTACAAAAATTACTAAACGTAAACATTATATCCTATTATGATAGCCAATAAGTTTAACCTTTAATAATAGTTCCTAAAAAGAATGGTAAGTGGCGGGTTTGTTTCGGTTATCAAGAATTGGATAAAGCTACTTTAAAAGACCATTTTCCTCTTCCATTTATAAATCAAATCTTGGACACTTTAGCAATAATTATTTTCTTTTCTTGATGGCTTTAGTGGTTATAATCAAATTCAAAATTGCTTCAAAGGATGAGGATAAAACTACATTTACATGCCCATGGGGAACATATGCTTACATAGTATTACCCTTTGGGTTATGCAATCCTTTTGCTACTTTTCAATGTGTTGTTTTACAATTTTTTTGTAACTTGATTAGTGATTACGTAGAACTTTCTATGGATGATTCACTATTTATGGTAATAATTTTGAGGCAGCATTGGAAAATCTTGAAAAAAAATTAATTAGATGCCAAGACACTAATATTTCATTAAGCCATGAAAAATGATAGATTCTACCTATTGAAGGAATTGTTTTGGGTTATTCCAGATCACATGCATGTATCAAGGTTTATTAAGCAAAATTATAAGTTATTTTTAAACTTCAAGTGCCAAAGACTCAAAAAGATGTAAGAAGTTTATTAGGTCATGCAAGTTATTACAAAGGATTTGTAAAAAAATTGACAATAATAACATCACCTTTATTTAAAACTGTTTTTAAAGGTAGTGAATTCTTTTGGAATAATTCTTGTCAAATTGTTTTTGAAACATTAAAATAAAAGCTTTCTAAATAACCTACTTTAAGAGGCCCAGATCAATCTCTTCCATCTCACATGTCCACTTATTCTTTAGATATAACTTTAGTAGCAGCATTAGGACAAAAAGAAATCAACTTTCATGTGCCATAGACTTTGTTAGGAAAAATTGACACCCGCCAAATTATATTATACAGTAATGGGAAAAGAGCTCCTTACAATTGTACATGCCATAAATAAATTTAGGCACTACATTACTGGTTATTAAACCTTTACACATACACACCATTTTGTCATTCAATATTTAATGAACAAACCATTCACAAATGGAAGGGTAACTAAGTGGTTTTTATTACTACAAGTGTAATATCACTAAGATAAACTTGGAAAAAAAAATATAGTTGTAGATTTTATTTCTAGAATTTCCAATGAAGAAGAAATAATTCCTACAGATGATAACTTTTTCTGGCAAACATTTATTTGCAATTTATATTAAATCTCCTTAGTTTGCAAATATTGCTAATTGCTTGGCTACAAGAAAGTGACAGCAACATCTCTTACCTACGAAAAAGCAGAAAATCACTAGATTAAGTGTCACATATTCTTGGATTAAAGGGGATCTTTTTCATTCAAGACCTAATTTGATCATCTAGTGATGTGCACAGGAAGATGATGTGTTTGACATATTAAAAGAAGTCACAACAAGCCATTTGGAGGACACTTTGTTGATAAGAGAATAACCTACAAAGCCATTCACTTATGGTATTATCGGCCCACTCTTTTTAATTATGCGAGGAAAGTACGCCATGAGTTGTAATAGTTGTCAATGCACACGCTGACTAGTACAAGCTAATGAAATTCCTACTTATAGAGCCTTTCAAAATGTGAAGTATATATTTTGTGGGGCCCATCACTCCAATGTCCAAAAAAAATAGGTATATTATGGTATGTATAGATTTTATTATTAAATGGGTAGAATTCAAACCTCTCCTCCAAGTTACCGAACAATCAGTTGTAAATTTTTTATTTGAAGACATATTTTCTTGTTGTGGTGTTCATAAGGAAATCGTTGCAAATCCAGATATACAATTTACATCAAGACTTGTCTAGAATATTGCACAATAATACCATATCAGACACCATAAATATTTTTCATGCCATCCACAAGCCAATGGGCAAGTGGAGTCCACCAATAAAGTTCTTGAGGCCATATTGACAAAGGTCGTTGAGCTTCACCACAAAGATTAGGCAAATTAGCTTTTGGAAGCACTTTGGGCATACATATCCACATGGTAAGATAAGACATAAAACAAGATATTATGAAAGTATTTTTGGTTGCATGACGACATGTAACACCTTTCGTATGGGGGAGATGTTGGGTCTACATTTTTTAACTCTTTTTATCACCTTCACTTATGCATTTATCTCCTAAACTCATGCTCTATATTGTTTTGGTCCCCTCTTATCATATTTTTTTGCTTCAATATACCATTATCACTCAGATATGTTTACTAGAAGGATATCCAAGGTAAATTTACTTGTCTTCACATACTTCTACCTTTCTATATGCAATTTAGTTGAAAATCTTTTTATTAACAAGTCACTTCAAGAATCGTAGATTTTGTAGTGACTATGTATATTTCTATAGGAATTATGTAGTTTTGTATGGTTGTGTACACCAATTGGACCAAATGTGGCTTGGAGATAGTTTTAAAACTCAAAGAAGATGGTTGCACACTTGTAAGCCAAGATCCAGAGATATTTGAGTTAATGAGGATGTCAAGTCAAAGTTGGAGTCAACGAGAACATCCTGGTAGAGATTTTGAGATGCAATAACATTGAATCTACATATGACAAGTTAATCAATCATGTAAAGGATTTCATGTATATTTTTCATGAAATTATCAATACGAGGATCACTTGACAATTTAATAAGCAATTGTAAGACCCTCCTCCCACATCTACCCAAGCAACCGGCCAACCGGGGTAAACCTCCCACGAGAGGCCACTATGATATGATTCAACCTCCTAAGTCACATTAAGGAAGTGGAACCAATGGAAACACACCATACAGACATTAATCATCATCTACAGGACCCCAGGAACCAATCCAATACTTTAGACAGCTTACCTTGGGGTCCCACTGAGCTTTTGGACAATTTAAGGCTCAGTCGCTCCCATGCTATAGGCATGAGTGCGACCAACCACCCAAAGTCGCTCTCACTAGCTTGCCTGCCAGTGACCAAAGGCCAAAATTGTCAGTGATATGCCAGCAACTTTGGGATTTGAGCCACTTTTTTAGGCCCAGAGCCCAGGTCACTGCCCAGAATTGAACTATCTCTTCAGATCAGTAAAATAACATGGAAATGGTAGTACTAAAGCAAATATGTAATCTACAGGTGTAATTAACAGTTCTGAGCATAGGGGTATCATACTTAGCTGAGAATCACTAATAACCATTGATGTCTCAACACATCAACTGTCATTCCAACCATTAGGTCATAGATACATTAATCATTCAATTAGAAGTAAAAACATGATGAGAGCCACACATGGCTACTATCATAAAACACATACATAACTAGCATAATAGCAACACAAATACTCACGAAAGTACAACCATATAGACCACATATAATCCATAAATATGCTCATATAAATACAAGGCAAAAAAACCTTTCATTAATGGTGCAAAATCCAAACCTGGGATGGGACTTCCACGTTCCACCCGACCGTAGAATGGCTGAGCCAAATCTCTCTTCAGTCATTCACCCTCGTGCCATATTCCAAGCATGAATGTGGGATTTCATAGAACACGTCAATAAAAAACCATCGAGGGCTTCCAAAGGCCATCCACCTCAAGCCATCAAATAGTGATTCCACCTCACATTCGGGCATCACAAAACCATCATCATATCAGTCTCTATCCAAGCCTTTCAGGGCTCCACAACGTTTTTCTAGCCAAGGCTCTAGGACTAGTAACTCAACCCACAGCTTTTACAGGACTCCAGAGCATTTGTCCAACCAAGGATCTAGGACTAGTAACTCGACCCACCAAGGGCTCTAGAGTGTTTGTCCAACTAAGGTTCCAGGACTAGTAAGTCAACCCAAGTTGTTCCAAGGCTCCAAATCATTTGTCCAACCAAGGCTCTAGGACTAGAAACTCAACCCAAGCTAAGGAAACATGAGAACCAACCAAAAACAAAACAATGAAAATAAACCCATAATCACCATGGCTATCCAGGAAATGGCAAGGCTAGGAAATCCATTGTCAATCCTGACCATCCTCCATGCCAATGGAAAATCACAACCAAAAATCCACATGCATATGCCATGCATGCCAAAACTAGTGAACGAAACATACCTGTAACTATGTACATGCAAGCAAATATGATGTAGTTGCTGATCTCGGTGCCTTCTTGCACTTTCCTACTCTTCCTTTGCCTTCTTGCTCCAAGAATCCGAGTATGCCACGCCCTCCAAGAGTTCTCCAAGAAAACTTTAAGTTTCCAAGAGTATGAGAGAGAGACAATAATGAGACAGCTCCAAAACTGAACTGAAAAACGGTTACTAATTGATCCTCATAAGCATTTTTATGAATGAGGCCTCTATTTTCTTTATTTTCCATTATTTTCCTTCAATTTCTTCCTCACATGCAACCTGTGACCTTTCACCTCCCTTTTCTCCTAATTTCTATTATTTTCATAAATAAATGTGCCAAAAATGCCATTTTTCCTTTCCAAAGCCTTATCCATTGCCTTTGCCAATTTCCTTAGCCATAAACAATCACAAGTGATCTCCATCAGTAGGATTTTGCCCAATATTCAACTTGGAATAAGTGTCCCATCATCTATGGTTATTATTTTGCCTTTATTTACTTTTATTACATGAAAATTTCACGAGGGCTGTTACAGAACCCTCCCCCTTGGGGGAACACCTTCATCGGTGTTCAACAACACCTATAACCATAAAATTGTTGTAAACAAAATATACTACCGATGGAGCTTTATAACTTACCTTGATGCACTATTTACAATGATCATCATGTTGCAAGCAACTCAACATAACAACATAATAAGATGACATCATAACAACATACCATACCACATAGTGGAGCTTTATAACACAGCTTGTAGTAGTATTTAAATCCATATACATATGTACATAAACCAACATCATCAAAACATATACCAAAACATATACCACAAACCACATCAAAACATCAAGCCAAAAATGCTTTGCCTCAACCAACAAGCAAGGGAGGATACATAACCCGCATCTGATCCACCATCTCCCATGTAGGTTCATCGAACCCAAAGTTCTTCCATTTCACCTTAAATTACTTGATTGCTTAGTTATGAAGCATGAGCACCTTTTTTTGCAGTGTGCACTAAGGCTTTGGCTGGAATTCTCCATCTAGTTCCACCTACAATACAGAACAATCAATCACATGATCAACATCCTTAACATACTTCTTAAGCAAATATACATGGAATACATAATGGACTTTCATTGTCGGAGGCAGTGCAAGTCAATAGGCTACTGACCCAATCCTCTCAATAATGTTGAAGAGTCCACCAAACCGTGGTGCCAGTTTGGCACATGACCCAATCCGCAAGGAGCTCTTCTTTGGTTTGATGCGCAAGTACCCCTGTTCCCCATCCTGGAACTCCTTGAACAACATGTTCTGATCTGCATAGCTTTTCTTCCTATCCTGTGTTGTCTTTAGATTTTTCTTTATAACCTACACTTCTTGTTCCATGTCTACCAACATATCTGGTCCAATCAATACCCTGTTAACCAGATCACTCCAACTGAATGGAGTGTTATAACTCTACCCATACAATGTTTCAAAAGGACTTATAACTCTTCCCACTTTCGTTGTTGATGTGTCACATACATCCTCAACATGTCCTCCAATATCATGTTGACCCTCTCTATCTGTCCATCTGTCTGTTGATGATAAGTTGCGTCGAAGTCCAACTCTATGCCCAAACCTGCAAACAAATCCTTCCAAAACTTGGAAGTGAACTTCGCATCGCTGTCTGACACAATCTTCTTCAGAACACCATGCAGTCTAACCACATCTCATATACCTATGCTACATCGCTAGCTGAGAATGTAGACTTAACTAGAATTAATTGTACAACCTTTGTCAACCTGTCAACCTGTCCACAATAATCATGATGTCTCACTGCCTTTGACAACCCTGTGATGAAGTCCATGGAAATGACCTCCCATTTCCATTATGGAATTGCAATCAGTTGTAGCAGTCCACCTGGATGCTTACATTCTTCTTTCACTCGCTAACAATAAAAACATCTAGCCACAAACTCTGCTACATCCCTCTTCAAATTCGGCCAATAATAAAATTTCTTCACTATAGTCAATGTCTTCTGATAACCGGGGTGACCTGAATAAGGTTTCACATGAAACTCTTTGAAGATGACCTTCTTGAGCTCGTTGCTATCTGACACATATATCCTATCTCTGAATCTGACCAATCCATCCATTGTAAGATAATAATCCATACCCTGTGCACCTGCACCTGTACCTGTACCTGTGCTTGTACCTGTACTGCCACTTGTACCTGTATCACTACATGTACATGTACCTTCACCTATACCTGTACCTATAATATTACATGTACATGTACCAGCACCATGCTGCAACCTGTGCACAATCTCCATATACCTGACATCCTGTTGACCTGCCTACAAGATCCTATCCTGTAGATCTGTCCCATAAGAGCTCATAGCTGCCAGGTGGTTTACTTGTACCCGTCTGTTGAGAGCATATGCCACCCTGTTCTCTTTACCTTTGATGTACCTGATCTCGAAATCAAACTCGCTGATCGTTGCCAACCATATAGCCTACCTGGCATTCAAATTCGGTTGGTCAAACAAATACCTCGACCCAATGTGATCACTCATAAGTACAAACCTCCTACCAAGAAGATAATGTCTCCACATCTTCAATGCATGTATGATCGTTACTAACTCAAGATCATGCATCAAGTAGTTTTGTTCATGCTCGTTTAGTTTCTGGGACTCATAACATACCACTTGTCCATCCTTCAGAAGGACTCCACCAAGTCCTCTCTTCCAAGCATCTGTGCATACCACAAACTCTTTGTCTAGATCTACAATATGTAGCATTGGTGCATGTGTCAACAACTACTTTAGTTGCTCAAAGCTAGCCTCGCACTCCCCTGTCCACTCGAACTTCTTACCGTTCCTTTGCAATGACGTGATAAGATAAGCAAATTGCGAGAAGTTCTTGATGAACCTCCTATAGCAACCTTCCAAACCCATGAAAGATCGTACCTCATCCATACTCTTAGGAGCTACGCACTCCATGACGTCTCTTATCTTTTTTGGATCTACTACAATTCCCTTCTTGGAGACAACATGCCCCAAGCAATGTACCTCAGTTTGAAAGAAACTACAGTTGTTGACTGCATACAACTGATGCTCTCTCAACAACCTCAACATTGCTGCTAAATGCTTGGCATGTTCTTCCTCATGTTTAGAATATACTAGTATATCATCAATGAACACAATAACAAACTTATTGAATTTTGGACGTAACACACTATTCATCAAGCACATGAATGTAGCTAGAGCACTAGTTAAGCCAAATGGAACAACAATAAACTCATAATGCCCACACATGGTCTGAAACATAGTCTTATAAATGTCATCCTCTTTGATGCATACTTGATCGTATCTAGATCTCAGATCAATCTTCGAGAACATTGTTTCTCCCTCCAGTTGATCAAAAAAGTCATTAATCCTCGGCAAAGGGTACTTGTTCTTGATGGTCACTTTATTCAACTGCCTATAGTCAATGCATAATCTAAGTGTTCCATCTTTCTTCTTTACACAAACAATACCAGTGCGCCCCATGGTGACACACTTGGCCTAATGTATCCCTTGTCCAATATTGCCTTCAATTGTACCTTTAACTCAACCAACTCTGGTGTGCTCATCCTGTAAGGTGCTTTTGATGTTGGAGCTGCTCCTAGTACTAACCCAATAGAAAAGTCTACCTCCCTGTGAGGTGGAAACTCTATAATGTACTCAGGAAATACATCCTTGAACTGTTGTAGAACTGGGTACCTGCTTAACACATCTATACCCTCAACTTCCTTACCTTATCACTAGAAATGTGCATTGCGAATAGCTTACACCCTTTCTTGCGACTATGCTTTGCTTGCATCGTTGTCACCATCCTAACTGATGTAGCTTTCTTCTTACCCTGTAAGACTCTCTTGGTTCTCCATTGTCATCAACACACTCAATGGCTTTGTCATAACAGTCTACCTTGGTTCTATGAAGATACAAACAGTCCATGCCCAACAACATACTGTACGAACCCAATGATAATACAATTAAATGTGTTGCAGTAGGCATACGATTCAAGTCAAATGCACAAGCTCTTACCCAATGATGAACTTGTTTCTTCGTACCCGTGGCCAACTGCACTAACCAAGACTCTACATGTGATTCCTTACTCAAACCACACTTATCCACCAAGTCAGGACTAGCATAGCTATAATTAGATCCGGGGTCAATCAAAATAGAAATAACTTGATCACAAAGCTTACAGTCCATCTCAATGATAGATGCATGATGCTCTTCCTGTTTGTTATACAATGCTTCATAAATGGGTAGAATACTCTAACCAACATCTCCAACATTTTGAGCCTCCTGCACACTATATATCTTAGGCCTACCACTCTGGTATTTTGGACAATCCTTCATGCGATGATCTTCTCCACAAGTCCAACATCGTACAGGCTCGTTATTCTACTCCTCAAATTTGTGTCCTTGTCTTCTATATGATGAATTGAATCTCTTATGTGGTGAAACATTCTCCTTGTTACCTGTGTCCAATGGTCATACTTGCTTCTTGTCCCGTTTGCCTTTGTTCTTTCCATTACCTCTCTTGTCTAACTTAGTCTCAATTTTGCACTTCGATTTTTCATAACAATGCTTAATTTTTCGGATAGCCTCTTCCAATGATCTAGCCTCATCGAACTCAATCCTATATTTGAATGCAACTGGTAACCCACTAACAAATCTTTGGATCTTAGCCTTCTCCTCCTTGAGGTAAGGCACATATCTCAGCAACTCCAAGAATCTTCTAGTGTGCTCATTATTTGTCATGGATCCCATCTTTACCTCATAGAATTCTTTCGCCCTATCATCAAAGTATCATTCTAACAAATACTTCTTCTTGAATAGCCGCTCAAACTCACTTCAAGTCAAATCTTCCTCATTTATACCTCTGACATTCTTCATGTCTTCCCACCAAATGTTTGTTTTTCCTTTGAGACTGAATGTAGCCACTCTAGCTTTCATGTTCTTTGAATAGTCATGCAATCTGAAGAACTTCTTCATGCCTAGCAACCATGCATTTTCATCTTGCAATTTCTTTACCTCTCCATCAAAAGTAGGTGGTTTTGCTTTCTTAAACTCATCTGGAAAATACCCCTTATCACTCCTCTTGTATGGATGATACCGATGGTGATCATAGGCTTATCTGAATCAGAACTAGAATCATACATGTGTCTAACCCTTATCTTATCCGAAGTGTCCAACAATCTTCCATCTGTGATTGTGTCATATCTATTTGATCTGTGACCACCATGTGATCTACTATTGTATTCCACATTAGTTCTATCCTCCTACTCATGATTGATCTAAAGCGATCCCTGTCACTGCAAATATGACAAGCTCTGAAGTATGACTGCATTTACCTCTGCTAACTTTTTTCGTGCCTCTATGATTATGTCATTATCTGCCTTACAACTCCTTATCTCTTCCTTTAAGCTTCTCAGTGTAACTTCCAAATCAGAAGGGTTCCCAACACCATACTGCTCTTCAGATTCATAAGGAGAGTCTTTGTAGTCAATCATCTTGCTAGCCATTTGATATTTCTTCCTGCAAGGCATATCATGTCAGCTAAACCAAATCACAATAAACCAATGTACCTTAGTATATCTCGGGGAGGATACCTTATATGCAACATCAACAAATCAATGTGATACATGTATAACATAATCATGACAGCATATAAAGACATGAAACATAAGCATATGACCTTGCAACCATCATTCTAGCTAGGGTCCAATCATCAATGCATGACCTCAACAACAACACACACCATAACCTCATGCATTACAACCACTACTACATCATTGTACACTTGACCACACACAAACATGAACATGCATAAACAATGCATAACCATCAACACATACGCATAAGAAAATATGATCAAGCATGAGTGAATGATACTTGAAATCAAACCTGCAAAAATGATACATGCAACAAAGCATACAAGAATGTAACCAAATATGCAAGAATGTAAGCAAGCATACTACAACGATACATGTAAACGACATAAATCGACATGTAACCTGTCATACACTCGCAATGTTGCATTCCACCAGAAAAACCTCAAGTTCCACATGATGACATTAGTACAACCATGATCAACATCATGCAAATGCAACAAGCACATGGAATGTGTTATGAAACCAACTCACAAAAAGATAGAAAATATAGATCAACGCCTTAGAAATAAGCCTCTTCGAGGAGGTAACCTCCTTTACATTACACAAATGAAAATTTCTTAGATGATTCAAATGACAAATCCTCATTTCTATATATAGGAGTCTACGGGGTCACAATATAACCAAGCCAACCTAACAATAATAATATAAAGGCACACAAATAACAATAGAGGGATTATATGGGGCACAATAATAACAATATGGGGACAAATAGGGGCACAATAATAATAATAAGGGATACAAGGGGGATCACTAATATTATAGGGACCTAACATGCCCCTCTCCTTCAAAAAAGTGTGGTCCTCAACGCTTGAGTAGTTTTGGATGATTCTGTATAAAATTCTCATCCTCCCATGTGGAATCTTCAACGGGTAAGTTCTTCCACTTGATGAGATACTCTGAAATTGATCT
>APFE031278682.1:213288-237214 GCA_000404065.3 Pinus taeda
TAACAAGATACATATGAAACATAACAAGATACATATGAAACATAAGAGACACATTTGCTGCACTCACAACCACATAAATCTCATGAAACAAAGCCGATGTCTTTCATTAATCCTCTGTAAAAATATACAATGAGAAACAGAGTCTCTTTCCCACAGTCTCCCAGAAGTTACAAGCCAACCAACCCTTTGCAAATGGCTTGCATACAATATATAGAATGTGCCATGAAGAGATAGAACGCCCAAGGGTTGGGGAGTTACTCGAATCATTACAAAATGAAGGTGGAAAGCCAACCATTAGCTACAGGTGCAGCGCTACAAACATGACAAATGACTTGGGTGACTGTTTGCCTTCCTTTTCCACTTGGATAGAAGCCCATCTGGAGTGAAATTATTTTAAATGCCGCCTTTGGTGTTGAAAAAGTGAAGTGTAGATGAGCGGGCCCACTTTGGAGAAGTCGTGAATCGAAATTTCGCGAAACGGAGGTGAAATTGGCCCTTTTTCCTATATGCGTCGCTCCACTTTGGAGCCTGTTTTTAGGCACTTGCAGGAGTCAAAAATGTGCCCAAGTGTACTTGTTGGTAATCCTGTCCTGTCTACTTTCCAACCCAAGTGGAATTTTTGGATTTGGTGCTCATTTGCCCCTCCAAATCTTCATTCTCCCAAGGCTGCTTCCTGTGTGTCAAAATAAGGGCAGAGAGGTCATTTTTTGGGTGTTTTTGACCTCCTGGAGACTCAAATCATGCCCAAATTTCTTACCCAAGCACCAGTAGTTGTGATTTTGCATGCTGAATCCAAAAATGCAAGCCATTTGTCATTTGAAGCTCCCAATCCTATGTGTCGTGCCAGTGGCGCGGCGCACATGGAGAAAAAACCTGTGTTTGTGACCAAAAATTTCCATGTGACAAAAATTGTCCCAAATTTCTTGAAATTTCGGCTGGAGGTTCTATAAGAGGCACTATGTTGGGCCACAAAAGCTTCAGCCAAGATTCGAAGCCGATCTTGCTTTTTTGCCTCTTTTGCCTCTTTTGTTGCTTTGCTCAATTTGGCCTTCAAGCTCCTTATTCGGGCCTTTGCACTCATGTTCCGTACCCTGTAATGACAAGCCATCCTCCTCAGTATGGTTTTGTCTCTGTTGGCCTTCTCCAGCAGTCTCTCCAGGTGGATATTGATCTGCTCTAGCCATGACTCACAGTCATTATTGATCTCTTGCTCCAAGGTAGTGAGCTTGATCCTCCTTTGTTGGGCAGCTTGTCGATTCTCATGGATGCTTTGTAGCTCCATGATCTCATGCTGGTCCTCAAGTTGCTTGTTCCTCTGCTCCAGATACTTGATGATCCATCTGGCCCTCTCCACATTGAGTGACAAGTCTTGGATCTCCGTGTTCTGCTCCTGAATGGTCATCTTGAGTCGGGCATTCTCCACCTCTGCCTCATCATCCTGAATGAGGATGAAGTCGGCCTCCTGTTCACTTGATGGCCCCTCATCATGCACGGGCCTCTTGCCCTTATCCTGTACCTATGTAGTCGATGACGGAAGTGAGGCCCCTTGTTGGCCCTCAGTTTTGGTCTATTTTTGCTTAGGGAAACCTACTTAATACTTATATTTTCCATCCATTTTCCATCACATCCATCTCATTTTGATGTATTTTATGCATATTCAGGTGTTTAATTTTAATTTTGCAATTTCTAGAAGTTTTTATGAAAATTGAGTTTCAAGTGCAATTTTGGACTGAATCATAAATTCCCGTAATAGCTATGTGGATGACACGTTTGCAGGACACTTGGGCTCGAATTTGATGCATGGATGGACAGCTTGGGAACTAGGACTAAGCTAACTCCACTTGGTTTGGCCAGAACAAGCTTTATTAGGCCTGGTCAAGGCTGGTCAAACATGATTAGTCACCAGAAAATCCCTAGGAAATAGGGCAGTTTTGAGATTTTATGGGATTGACCATATTTCTTGGGATGAATTGGATGAGTTCGACTTAGATAGGTGGATATGAGTAGATATGAGTGTTATAGATAATATAGATCAGTTTGCTTCATTAAACCTCTATTTAAAGCCAAGACTTTGATGGCTTTTGTAATGGAATTTGTATGTAACTTTTGTATAATTGGAGTTGGGAGCTAATTTGAAGAACTTGTTTCATTCCAATTTTTTGTTCATGCTTGGTTGATTTACTGAAGTTGTTGTAGCTGAGATTTCTTCAAGTGTGCAAGGCAAGGGTGGAGGGCCCCCACACCAACCTAAGTACACTTCTTAGTTCAATTTTCATAGTTTTCATAGACTAGTTTTTGTTTCAAATGTATTTAGATGTGTGATGATTGCTGAATGAATATTGGTTTAATTCTAATCTACATATGAAGGGACACAAAGGAATTTAAGTTAAATTCTCCTTCTATTTGATCTTGAACTAAAACTGAATTTCATTCTCCATTTCTCATTTGAAGTTATTTCTGGTTTGAAGCAATGGTGATTGTGATATAGTAGGATTGTGAAGAAGGACAATTTGGACCTCCTTAGTTAGGAGCCTCTTCTTTTATATCTTCTGCATCATAAGCCATTGTTAATTAGTGCTCTTAGATTTATCTTCAGGAAAGTAGTATTGTAGGAAAGGACAACCTGGTTCTCCTAAGATAAGAGCCTCTTCCCTCATATATTACATAAATCAAGTAGAAATTGTTAAAATAGGTTTATATTTGTAATATGTACTTCCTTAATTCTTCAAATTTTATCTTCTAAACTTGATTATATCTGACGTCCATATACAGTGGATTTGCCTCCAAGTTTTACAAACCCGGATTGATAATTAAATACTTGTGTTAATTTAGTCAATACATTAGCCCAACACCCCTTTCACCCCGGGTGGAGATAACACTCGCTTTGCTGCTGCAAATCAGTGCCTACTGCCTCTCTAATATGTAATAAAAACTGGCATGGTAGTGGTCTCATGGCGCTCATACTGATGAGAAGGACCACCCATATCATGCTCTGGCTCTGATAGTACCTGTGAAGCCATGACTGCTGTGTGTATTGTACTTAGGCCGCCCTTTGATGATGGTGTGAAGCTGGGTGCTCTTGTGATATCTGTCACTAAGGGGAACAATGAAACAAAAGGGAGTATTAGGAGGGGAGTAATGTGATAGGAATAGGGGTTATGGGGAGAAGTTTGTTTAGGGATATGTAGGGGGTTTGGGTATTTGATAGGGTAGGGTTTTTTTGGTTTGTTATGTTTGACAAATAAGAGGAGGGGAAAGGGAATAGGGTTTGGTAGTATTTTAAGGTAGGGATAATAGGAAAAATGAGAAAGGAAGGATAGGGAAAAATGGTAGGTTAGGGAAAAATGATGGGTGAAATGGAACCTTGGCACTAACACCACACTTTTGCAACCCTAGCCATCATGGTTTTTGGTGTTTTCTTGTGGTTGATTTTGTGAGTTTTGTTGCATTCAAACATCGCCATAAACCACCATCTCATTTATAAACTTTGATGAACAAGTCATGTCATAGAGCCTACCTGTTGATTTGAGGGGCTTCACAAGAAATTTGAGGTGATTTGGCACTGTTTTGGCCCTTTGTGGGTGTGTGCCACGCGCAAAACCCAATGCGCCGCACCAGTGTAAATTTACACTAGAAAATTTCTCCCAGTGCACAGCGCTCCCTCTGTGTGCCGCACCTTTTTGCGGGAGCCTTTTGGAGGCCTTCCCGGTGTCCAAATTAATTGTAGGATAGCTTGTTGGAAAGGTATTTGAGTTTAATTTCCAACACAACTTGAATTTTTAAATTTGGAGTTCATTTTCCCTATCAAAAATCAAACCTACCAAGACTAGTCAAAATGTGCCCAGTGAGGCTGCCTCAAGGCAGAGTGCTGTTGCAGTCAACTTTTTAAGGTGTTCCTCAACTCCAAATTGAGCTCATGATATCTCATTGGAGAGATATTTGTGTCTAGTTATCATTTTACTTATCAATCAAGTCATTTGGCCAACCAAGCTAGGAGAAAACTTGATTTTCCCAAGGTCACTTCAGAGGTGTATCAATTCTCACAAGGCGATTGTAATTTTGACATTTCTGTAAAACCATGACACCTATGTAAACAGTGAAGAAGGTTTTTCTTCCTTTGTCCGTTTTGGACAAAAACCTCTCTCATTTTTCCCAAATTCACATTTGATTTCTCAGAAACATCATTTGAGTGAAACCTATCTCGATGTGTGGGACAAGGGATTTGTCGAAATGAAGCGAAATGAAGGGGATATGGGGCTTCTAAATTCTTGAGAAAATTTTGGGAAGTGGGGAGGGATGTTAGAAAGTAGGGGAAAGTGGAATATCAGAAATTGAGTCAGGGGAAGGGGTCCAAAAAGGCAAAACACAGGCCTAGCCTAGAAAATTGCCAAGTTGTAGCAAGAAACTAGGGTTTGTGCGAAAATGAGGAATTTGGGGGATTTTAGTGATGGGAAGTGTTTAATAAGGTACATTATGGATAAGGGAAGGTGTATGAACATCAGGATACAAGTTTTTCCGATGATTTGACCATCCAAGAGAAATTAGCTTCAAAACCCTAGGAGAGGGAAATGAACCTTGCCTAGGTGCAACTGAAGTATGAACAAGGTGTAAAATGACCCAGTGGAACTTGACATGATGATGACAACCCTTTGAATGATGGTACACTCACTTTAATGGTGACGTGGAACTTCATTTGGACAACTTTGACAAGGGTAAAATCAAACCCTAGACCTAATGCCTAGTGACTAAATTTTGCTTGAAGACTCACTGAAATGACAAAATTTGACCTTCACACCTTAAAATCACTTTGCAAGAGCATGTTTGATCACTGGAGGAAGGCTGCAAAGACTGACACTAACATTGGCTCCAAGGGGGATGGTAGCTCCATCTCCTTGGAGGTGCCAAGAACCGCAGATCTTTGGGTGAACAGGCAGTGCCTTCATCCATTAGGCTATGGAGTCATTACACGGAAACTGACATTATGCAGACAGACTCTGACTGAAGACTCAAACTTAAAACCATAATAAAACCAGACATCACTAAATCCTAACTAACAAACTGGAAAGATGCTCATATTTGAGCTTATTCAACAAACCTACCCTAATTACTCTTTCCACCACCCGGTCAAGTGAGATGGAACAGCCAATGCAACCAGGTAAGCATTATGGTTGATATTTGATTTCTTCCCAGATGCTTTCTGATGCGTAGGAAAAGGGAAGAATCGAAAGGCAACTCCCATGGAAACTTGGAATCAAGTTCACTGCTGACAAACTTGCAAAGCATGAATTGGCTGGATGACTTCAAGAATACTGCAAAAGGATCTTCATAAGCATCGCCATTGACTTCCATTAACACATTACTGCTCTGGTCCAAGTAATCTTCACAGCTGGATATTAAACTTTTCCTCACATCTGCACTGTCTTTCTCAGATGATTGCAGCAAGCGGTCAAAAGGATCCTGAATTTCGTGAAGAACCAAACTCTGTTGTTGATTCCAAACATAACCAAAGCCTCCTTTATCAATCTCCTCATATGACTGCAAACTTTGGTATGGGCTATGAAATGAACAATCTGTTAAGCAAGACAATGAAGGTGACCCTTGAAACAGATGATTATCAACATTCTCTTTTGTCGCATGATTAGCTG
Organism: Pinus taeda; assembly: GCA_000404065.3. Lineage (NCBI taxonomy): Eukaryota > Viridiplantae > Streptophyta > Pinopsida > Pinales > Pinaceae > Pinus > Pinus taeda. The sequence continues at coordinate 218,934 of APFE031278682.1, forward strand.
ATGAAGAAGAATTTTTACAGCAAACCAATTCTAACACATGAGCAAAAGGATCATCAAAAACTTGAGGAGATTGTTGCGATGTATCTATTGAAACTGTATGACATCCTATTGGCTGTTCATCCTTTTCTTTAGAGATATTACGAAGATTCTGCCTTATAAATTGAAATGCTTCATAACACAAGGGTACAGAATCTTCTTGCATCATTAAATCATGTATTTCAGCTGCCTCACCTTCATCTGTAATCTGACCTTGAATTGTGTTTGGTGGCTGCAAATCTGGTTCTGTATCCAAAATGATTTCATCAATAATTTCAGGGGAAGATTTCTTATTAACGACCTGCTCAAAAATTTCGCCATCTGTCTCATCCTCAACATTAAAACTGAGAGGTTGTTGATTTCCTACAAGCTTTTCATTTGAAGATTTACTATGCAATTTACCCCGCAAAAACTGAAATGATTCAAAACATAATGGTAAGGAATCTTCTTGTATTGTTTGATCATATATGCCAGCTTCTATGTCTTCATGTGCAACCTGACTATTAATGGCATTTGGGGGCTGGAACTCTGAATATAAGAAGTTCGGAACAAAGTTTTCATCGCCCTCAAGAGGATCCAAATCAAGATTTGTCGATAGATGATGTCTGATTGCATGGAAATTATCTCTAATGAACTGACATGAATCAAAGCACAAAGGCAAATATCCTTCACTTACTTCAAAATCCACTGCACTTTCCTCATCGTTTCCATAGCTGATATGCCTTGGTTGATCAGTGTACTTGAGTTGCTGTAAGCAAACTTCCTCATCCCATAAACTAGCTGCTAATTTGTCTGCAAGATTAGCTTCTGCTTGGAGAGCGTAATCATCATCATCATACTAATCAAACTGAGGCAAATCGTCAGTATAGAACACGTCATCAAGCATACATGTCATATCAACAGGTCTCTCTTCTCCAAGATGATCTATAAAACAATCCTTATGACCATTGAGATAAGAAACAAAATGTTTTGGATCAGCCACTTGTTCATGAACGCCATTTCCATCTTTTGCAGTCATTTTTCTCACCATCTCTTCTACTGCACTCACCAAAATGTCAAGCTTTTCCTCTGAAGGTGTAGTTTTCTCTGGATCCATGTTTTTCATCTCTTCTTCTTTCAACCTTGCCCTTCTGATCAACAAATGAGCCTCTACATTTACTGCATTGTTTTGCATCTCTTCAAGTGTTGCGACATTCTTTTCTCTCAGCTGAAACTCAATTTCTGGATCAAAGGCACCCAGGTAGTGCAAGAGAGCAGATTTAGGAAGGGGTCTTATATCAACTCGCATTGAATAATAAACTTGATTAAATCTAGCTGAAAACTATTGTATTGTTTCCCCTGGCAGTTTTTTCAGCTGATTATAATCTTCTACGATAAGGAAAAGGTTCTGTCCGATCCTCCACCTGTCAAGTAAAACTTTGATGAACTACTGTAAATCTGTGATGCTTGCATCAGGCAAGGCTTTGAACCAACTCTTGACTTTGCCTTACAAAGAAAGAGCAAAAGGCCTTATACTGACATCTTCTTCATCAATTTCAAAAAGGTCTAGAAAAGTCTCAACCTTTTGCACATGTTGCTCATCATTGACATTATTACATTTACCGTCAAATCTTAGCAAGTATAGATCATAGTTTTTGGGGAAAGCATGAAGAACAAAAGGTAAAACAAGAGGTTTATACCTATCTGGGATTATAATAGCTGTAGGAATATGTACACGAGCTATGGGATCAGTTTTGTTTTCTTTAGGCTCATCACTTTGCAGAGAATCATCATAAGATGTAGTAAAAGAAAGGAGGCCAGGATCAAAGGGAAACTCATTATTTACACTTTTTGAATAGATCGAGTGAAGATTTTGATCACCTTTATCATACAACAAGTTCTGAAAAACTTTTAGGGCAGCTTCAAGAACAACGAAGAAGTAATTTACAAGAAAGCAAAGTAGAACCTGAATACCATTCCACTTTGGATACCCGAACTTTGTGTACGATCCTTCCATTTTCGCAAAGAAAGAGTTAGTCCTCCAGTGGAGTCACCATGAAGCACCGATTGCTGGTTTCTTCAGTGAATGGAGTCGCCAGGTGAATGATTCAGCCATCTTCTTATGTCTAATCGTTGTTCACCATCAACCATCAGATCTGAACTTGATAGATGTACCGGGGCAAAACAATCTTCAAGCAAACCATTTTCTCCCCAATATGGTCGCCACTATGTTAGCACCTAAATCCGCCTTAGGCTGAAGGAAGGCAAAATTCAAGGTAACCACAAACCACGCTCAGTCTGGTAGCTAGCCCTACCAGAACAGGAGAGGGATCTCTCCAAGTCACACTCAGTGAATAGATAAATGAAATGGTCTGAGATGACTTACAATGAAATATTTATCTTAGGCTAGTAAGTGAATATGGATACAAGAAGTGATTTTTATGAATGACTGTGTTTCTGGGATGGTATGGGACCAATCGACCGCAATGAACAGAGAATTTAATACAAAGGCACAAATTATTTCTTGAGGCAAGACATGCGGAGAGTCCAGAAATTTAGTTTGAGAAGTAGCGGAATGGAGAAATTGCTTAGGAGAGTGAAAAGGGCATGGGCAACATGAATCCTTTTCAACAGAGGAACAACACTGAACATGAAATTTTCCCACGGGCAAAGCAATAAAATTGAATTCTACCTTATCTAACTTAGAAAATTTCACTGGAAATGATTATGAAATGAACTATGAAACATAACAAGATACATATAAACATAAGAGATACATTTGTTGCACTCACAACCACATGAATCTCATGAAACAGAGCCGTTGCCTTTCATTAATCCTCTGTAAAAATATACAATGAAGAAACAAAGTTTCTTTCCCACAGTCTCCCAGAAGTTACAAGCCAACGAACCCTTTGCAAATGGTTTGCATGCAATATATAGAATGTGCCATGAAGAGATAGAATGCCCAAGGGTTGGGGAGTTACTCGAATCATTACAAAATGGAGGTGGAAAGCCAACCATTAGCTACAGGTACAGCGCTATAAACATGACAAATGGCTTGGGTGATTGTTTGTCTTCCTTTGCCACTTAGATAGAAGCCCATCTGGAGTGAAATTACTTTAAATGCCGCCTTTGGTGCTGAAAAAGTGAAGTGTAGATGAGCGGGCCCACTTTGGAGAAGTCGCGAATCGAAATTTCGCGGAACGGAGGTGAAATTGGCCTTTTTTCCTATATGCACCGTGCCAAATTCTATACGTTCCACTTTGGAGCCTGTTTTGAGGCACTTGCAGGAGTCCAAAATGTGCCCAAGTGTGCTTGTTGGAAAGCCTGTCCTATCTACTTTCCAACCTAAGTGGAATTTTTGAATTTGGTGCTCATTTGCCCCTCCAAATCTTCATTCTCCCAAGACTACTTCCTGTGTGTCAAAATAGGGGCAGAGAGGTCATTTTTTGGGTGTTTTTGACCTCCTGGAGACTCAAATCATGCCCAAATTTCTTGCCCAAGCACCAGTAGTCATGATTTTGCATGTTGAATCCAAAAATGCAAGCCATTTGTCATTTGAAGCTCCCAATCCTACGCGTCGTGCCAGTGGCGCGACGCATATGGAGAAAAAACCTGTGTTTGTGTCCAAAAATTTCCATGTGACCAAAATTGTCCCAAATTTCTTGAAATTTGGGTTGGAGGTTCTCTAAGAGGCACTATGCTGGGCCACGAAAGCTTCAGCCAAGATTTGAAGCAGATCTTGCTCTTTTGCCTCTTTTGCCTCTTTTGCCTCTTTTGTTGCTTTGCTCAATTCGGCCTTCAAGCTCCTTATCTGGGCCTTTGCACTCATGTTCCGTGCCCTGTAATGACAAGCCATCCTCCTCAGTATGGTTTTGTCTCTGTTGGCCTTCTCCAGCAGTCTCTCAAGGTGGATATTGATCCGCTCTAGCCATGACTCACGGTCATTGTTGATCTCTTGCTCCAAGGTAGTGAGCTCAATCCTCCTTTGTTGGGCAGCTTGTCGATTCTCACGGATGATTTGCAACTCCGTGATCTCATGCTGGTCCTCAAGCTACTTGTTCCTCTGCTCTAGATACTTGATGATCCATCTGGCCCTCTCCACATTGAGTGACAAGTCTTGGATCTCCGTGTTCTGCTCTTGAATGGTCATCCTGAGTCGGGAATTATCCACCTCTGCCTCATCATCCTGAATGAGGATGAAGTCGGCCTCCTGTTCACCTGATGGCCCCTCATCATGCATGGGCCTCTTGCCCTTGTCCTGTACCTATGTAGTCGATGCCGGAAGCGAGGCCCCTTCCACCCCGGGTGGAGATAACACTCGCTTTGCTGCTGCAAATAAGTGTCTACTGCCTCTCTAATATGTAACAAAAACTGGCATGGTAGTGGTCTCATGGCGCTCATACTGATGAGAAGGACCACCCATCTCATGCTCTGGCTCTGATAGTACCTATGAAGCCATGACTGTTGTGTGTACTGTACTTAGGCTGCCCTTTGATGATGGTGTGAAGTTGGGTGCTCTTGTGCTATCTGTCACCAAGGGGAACAATGAAACAAAAGGGAGTATTAGGAGGGGAGTAATGTGATAGGAATAGGGGTTATGGGGAGAAGTTTGTTTAGGGATATGTAGGGGGTTTGGGTATTTGATACGGTAGGGTTTTTTGGGGTGTTATGTTTGACAAATAAGAGGAGGGGAAAGGGAATAGGGTTTGGTAGTATTTTAGGGTAGGGATAATAGGAAAAATGAGAAAGGGAGGATAGGGAAAAATGGTAGGTGAGGGAAAAATGATGGGTGAAATGGAAACTTGGCACTAACACCACACTTTTGCAACCCTAGCCATCATGGTTTTTGGTGTTTTCTTGTGGTTGATTTTGTGAGTTTTGTTGCATTCAAACATCGCCATAAACCACCATCTCATTTATAAACTTTGATGAATAAGTCATGTCATAGAGCCTACCTGTCGATTTGAGGGGCTTCACAAAAAATTTGAGGTGATTTGGCACTATTTTGGCCCTTTGTGGGTGTGTGCCGCGCGCAAAACCCAGTGCACTGCGCCAGTGTAAATTTACACTGGAAAATTTCTCCCACTGCGCCGTGCTCCCTCTGTGCTCCGCGCCTTTTTGCAGGAGACTTTTGGAGGCCTTCCCAGTGTCCAAATTGGGTGCAGGATAGCGTGTTGGAAAGGTATTTGAGTTTAATTTCTAAACCAACTAGAATTTTTCAATTTTGAGTTCATTTTCCCTATCAAAAATCAAATCTCCCAGGACTGGTCAAAATGTGCCTAGTGAGGCTGCCTCAAGGCAGAGTGCTGTTGCAGTCAACTTTTGAAGGTGTTCCTCAACTCCAAATTGAGCTCATGATATCTCATTGGAGAGCTCTTTGTGTATAATTATCATTTTACTAATAAATCAAGTCATTTGGCCAACCAAGCTAGGAGAAAAAATGATTTTCCCATGGTCACTTCAGAGGTGTATTAATTCTCCCAAGGCGATTATATTTTTGACATTTCTCTAAAACCATGACACCTGTGTAAAAATTGAAGGAGGTTGTTCTTCCTTGGTCTGTTTTGGACAAAAACCTCTCTCAGTTTTCCTAAATTCATCTTTGATTGCTTAAAAACATCATTTGAGTGAAACCTATCCTGATGTGTGGGACAAGGGATTTGTCGAAATGAAGCGAAATGAAGGGGATAGGGGGCTTCTAAATTCTTGAGAAAATTTTGGGAAGTGGGGAGGGATGTTAGAAAGTAGGGAAAAGTGGAATCTCAGAAATTGAGTCAGGGGAAGGGGTCCAAAAAGGCAAAACACAGGCCTAGCCTAGAAAATTGCCAAGTTGTAGCAAGAAACTAGGGTTTGTGCGAAAATGAGGAATTTGGGGGATTTTAGTGATGGGAAGTGTTTAATAGTTCATATGGATAGGGGAAGGTGTATGAACATCAGGATACAATTTTTTCCGATGATTTGACCATCCAAGAGAAATTAGCTTCAAAACCCTAGGAGAGGGAAATGAACCTTGCCTAGGCACAACTGAAGTATGAACAAGGTGTAAAATGACCCAGTGGAACTTGACATGATGATGACAACCCTTTGAATGATGGTACACTCAGTTGGATGGTGACGTGGAACGTCATTTGGACAACTTTGACAAGGGTAAAATCAAACCCTAGACCTAATGCTTAGTGACCAAATTTTGTTAGACTCACTGAAATGACAAAATTTGACCTTGACACCTTAAAATCACTTTGCAAGAGCATGTTTGATCACTGGAGGAAGGCTACAAAGACTGACACTAACAGATCTCGATGCCTTCTTTCTCCAAGAATCCAAGTATGCCACACCCTCAAAGAGTGCTCCAATAAAACTCTAAGTCTTCAGGAGTATGAGAGAGAGAGAGAGAGAGAATAATGAGAGATGCCCAAAAATAAATTGACAAAAAGTTACCAACTAATCCTCATAAGCCTTTTTATGAATGAGGCCTCTATTTTCTTCATTTTCCATTATTTTCCTTCAATTTCCTCCTCACATGAAACATGTGACCTTTCACCTCCCTTTTCTCCTAATTTCCATTATTTTCATAAATAAATGTGTCAAAAATGACATTTTGCCTTTCCAAAGCCTTAGCCATCTCCTTTTCCGATTTCCTTGGCCATAAAAAATCACAAGTGATCCTCATCACTAGGAATTTTCCCATGATTCATCTTGGAATAAGTGTTCCATCATCTATGGTTATTATTTTGCCTTTATCTACGTATATTACATGGGATTTTCACCAAGGTTATTACAACAACGATCAAGATATATTCATTGTAGAACCCGTAGGGTATGGATATGGGGTTGTGTAATGTGAAACTCTATAAGCAAGTAAAATGAAGCCTATGGGGACCGATATGTGATATAATATGATTTCTATTATGATGTAATGTAATCCTTGGGTAAACATTATTGATTGTTCATCATTTACATGTTGTGCATATCAACTTGAGTTTTGGTTTGGGTTATTTCCAGTGATGTAGTCCAAGCCAAGAGGGCCCCCATGCATCGGTAATAACACTTTTTTTGTTCTTCCATTTTTTGTCATGTTATCACATATAACAGATAGTTTCGTTTCTGACTAGTACTTCAGAGTTTTATTTGTATCCTTTCAATTATAAGCACATAGTATGTTTAATGAATATTGTACTTTCAATACCATAGGGAAACTATTGCATAGTCTATTATTAAATAAATATCACCTCAATTATTACAAAAACCTTCACTTCAACGAGATTATTAATATTATAAAATTAATTTGCAATTAGTGATCCAACAGATATTAGGCTAATGTAACTAGAATTATCCTTGCAATATTTATTGATTATGTTTAAGAGTGTCAATCATTCCCGTAGCAAGTCATTAGGAAAATAATATTGCATTTATTTATTTAGGAATGTAATATAACTATATCTTGCATAGATAGTGTAAATACTTGATAATCCTTGTTCAATATTTAATGTGATAGAGTTTAATTAATTAAATTGTCTGGTAGTGAGATGCCTTAGTGGAATATGTGTATACTAGGCTTAGGGCACATAGAGGATCAAGAGGTTTTATTATTTCAAACATCATAGATCCCACATTTAACTTTATAACAAAAATAATAGCCTGCAAATTGACCACGGAGTGTAGGAAGGATGAGTGTCCTTTTGGGATCCTACTAGTAGTAGACCATTATACCTAGGGAATTAGGATGAATTGGTGTCATTATCTCATGAATGAATTTATCCAAGGTTGCTTAGATACACATGAAGATGGCAAGAAGTTCCACTATGTATGGTTCCTCCTATTACTATCAATGATAGTTTGGAAGACACCCTTAGACATGGAGTATGATACAATAGTAGCCAAGCCATTCCCTACACTGAAATTATGTATGCTACATCATACCTTGGGTAAGGAGGCACAAAAAAAATCAACAAATCATTCACCATATGGTACACTCAAATGATATAAAATACCATTGAAGCCTTTCGATTTCCATAAAGTCTTGTCGATAGGTATGGTGATTCTTTAGTTTTGTATGTTTACATGCACATTGACCCACATGCATATCATACTATTGCACTAGAGATCCTCCCATTTTACATCATGGAGGATCATATACAAAATGAAACTCAACATTGGATGGAGAAATCAAGGCCTAATCCTAATGAAGACATTAAAGTCTTGCAGATGTGCACAAAAAGGAACTAGGAGAAGTGTAAGCGTGAAGAGGGCATAAAAGTTGTATAAGAGAAAAGGCAAGATACCTTGATGCCAACTCTTAAATTTGATTCTGGCATATAGGGAACCAATGATGAATCAATTGAGTCAACACCACATGACACAAATTAAGCAAGGCCTTCTATTCTATTGGTTAGGTTGATATTTTTAGATCCTTCTAATGTCAAGAATGGGGAGATGATGACACCAGAACATACTAAAGAAGCATACCTCAATGCCAACCCTTGAATTTGATTCCGACAAATAGTAAACCAACAATGAATCGATCGAGTCAACACCATGCAACACAAAGGTTATTGGTTAAGTGGATATTTTTAGATCCTTTTGATGACGAGGACGGGGAGACCATGACACCAAAACCTAATAAAGCAATAACAATATCTTTGTAATGTTGGCCCTAGACATAATAACTAAATGCATGTAACATAGTGTTCTAAATATTGTAATGACAACTATAGAGCATGCCATAATGTGAGAAAATACAACCATGTTGTAGAGCAAACAAACTAACACCTTATGGTTTCTAAGTATGGTAGTTGTACCCCGCACAATGACCACTACTAGTGCGACAGTTACTACTAGCACAATCATTGCCTAATACTAGGCCAACTACCTTTGTAAACTTCGATATAGTTTATTGTTAGTCCCTTTAGTATAATCTGGGGGCAGAGCAATTACTGCAATGTGATTCCTCAAAATAACTAGAGTTATGCCTGGTGTTGCATATCACAAAGCCCAAGTCTCTTGGGTGCAATAGTAATGGTACCAGATTTTGTGTTGCAAGAGCAACACAAAGCACTAGTGGCATGAAAAAAAGGGTCCTACAACTAAATCCAAGGAGCCTCACTGCCTTCTAACTATGCACTAATACTAGCATGCCCCGTTTCCCCATGCTATTTTGGATTTGTTGCATGTATCATCCGATGATCTCCATCAATACTCCATGGAGATAATGGAGTTGAGCGATAGACATAGGATGTCATGGAAATCTTATCATAAACTCAAACAATAACATAAGTATAAAGTAGCTACATACAAAGGACTAGTTGTTACATTTTGTAATATTCTAAGTAGAGAAATGCAATGAAATATCAAAACATGAACTAGCTACAACAAACAATTAAACATGCAATTTGAAAACTCCACAAGAACAACAAATTTAGAACATTGTTGAGCAGAAATAATAGAGCTGACCCATTTTATTAAATATCCAATGAGAAGTTGAGTACAAAATATAGTGGAATGTGTGCACCTAGGCTTGATAAAACAAGCATGCAAAACCCAGGTGAGAATGAAGAAAAATCCACATTGAAATGGCTCGCTGGCTATATGCTCCACCCAAATATTTATTGTTGCTGCTACTCAAGGAAAATTGATATTTGATGCATCAAATCTGCTCCAAAATTTCTGAAAAATTATCTGGAGGCTTATCTCACCTAAATCTACCAAACCCATAAAATTCTTGGGTTAATTCCAACTAACCTAGAAAGCACTAAAATGTGAAAATTCCCATAAAATAACATTGTTGTTGCCATTGTTGCTAAGAGGAAAAATACAAAATGGCCCCCTAAATGTGCTCCGAAAATTTTGAAAAACTAGAGAGAGGCTCCTCACACCCCAACCGATAAAACCCAAAAATTGTGTGAGCTAATTCCAGCTGACCCATAATGCTTAAATAGTGCGAAAATCTCATTGAAACCAACAATTTGCCCTGCTATAAGAATGAGGATTTCAGACTCGAATATTGTCTAGAGAATTTTGAAATTTGAGCCACATAATCCCCTCACAAAACCCATTAAATTATTGGGCTAAATCCACGAGTTACTGAAACCCTAAAATCTACGTGTAGCCTTTATCGACTACTAGTGAGCCATAAAAATCAAACTACTGCAAGAATGCACAATTTCTATGAAGGGAAACTCCTCCAAATCCCTAAAAAAATATTTCCTCAAATTTCTAGCCAAAATCAGCTCCAATACTCATCAAAACACTACTTTCTCAACCTCTGCAAAATAGTCGGAAATCCAACCCACAATAGTTGATCCTCCAATGAGCAATTAAAATTGCCTTTGGGCCCAAGAAGTGGCAAACTCAGTAAATACCTATAATAAAGCTCCATGGAAATCCTGAATTGGACTCCCCAAATTACCTCAGTAGGGAGATACTCGAAGTTCCATGAAATGAGGGTTGAATCCCGCTTGGAAATTCCTTGTGCTAAACAACATTGGTTGACTTGGCTAAGTAGCTCAAGCAAACTCTCCAATTCTGAAATGAAATGCCAAAAATAGAATGATCAAAATGAGACTCTAGTCTTCCTTTTATAATTGCTTTCCCTTCCTCATACCATGGTTCGATTTCTCTCACACTATGCTTTGATACCATGGTTTGATTTCCATTTTGGTAATCTCCAAAACTTATCTTTACTTTTTTTTTTTCTTCTTTTCCTAAGTCCCAACGGTTGCCTTTTCTCCAAAGTTTATTCAATATCTCCACAACTTATTTTTCCTAATTTTATTTATCTAAAAATATTTATTATTCGCCAAAATTACAAAATTGAGAATTTCCCTTAGCAAAATTATTAATTAGGGACATTACAGTCCTCCTCGCCAAAATTTGCTTGTCCTCAAGCAATGCTTGAACAAGTGTCTTCTCTGACTGTTGATGACCACTGTAAACACCAATAATACCAGGATCCCAAATGTACCATTGATTCATTCCTAATCTCGGCACTGTCCCAACACGAAGGAATCCCTCTATACCAAGATCCCAAGCCATCCTAATCAATGTGAGGCATATCTTGCTCCACTTGTTATCCAACCAAATACAAGTACTGGAAGCCCTCTCCATACTATCAATAAGTAGAGCACATGATAATGTAGGGCTCTATCAAACTGCTACGAAAACATAATAACAAGAACACAAGATGTTGGCTCTCTACTAGGGCCAAAACCTCTCTTCTCTTGATTGGAAAACCCTTTCCCGAGTTTCTCTTATTCAAGCTTATGTTGATCAATGCCAAACCCTAGACCTTTTACTAGGATATCCTCCAAGTACAAGTCAAGTCCTCTCCTCTTTTCTTCACCCTGTTCCCTGGCACATAGGTTTCCTCCTTTCGACACTTTGCTCCCCAGCACTTTGTCCTTCTTCTTTGTTTCTTGTATAGAGATAGACCTTCCTTGAGAGAGCCTTCTAGATGAGGTGTTCCTCTTTTATCCCTTGCTAAATTAGACTTCTTCTTTGACCAAGTGAGATCCTTCTTGATGTGTATGATTGTACTGTTGTTCTCCTACCTTGGTTTTCTTATGTGTGGAGGGTACCCTTAGTGAATTAGGGTTCTTTCACCTTCGCTAGAGAGATAGGCTCCTTCACTAGCCTTGGGAGTCCTTGTAGGCTTGATTTCTCACCCAAACAATGGGCTATTCACTAGCTATTGCTATTCCGCAAACATACCCTCACTGCACGTTGCACGTGTGACTATTTCTAGCCCTAGAAATAGTCCCTTATACTTCAGTCTTCTTCTTTCTTACTTCACTTGATGTCCTTCCCTCTTCGCTTGGATAAAAGGCTTAGTAGGCCTAGTTTGAAGCCAAAACAATGTTGGAAGAGCAACCTTAAGGTTGCTATTGTAGTGACCGTAGTCAACCCTTTAATTCCTCACACATGTGGCTGCAGCTTACCCTAAAATAATCCTTTATTCTTTGGTTATCTTTCCTCCTTCTTCACTGCTCTAGAGGCTCTCTTAAACTTGACTTTTCCACATTTCACTTGGCTGCACTTGCTTGTTGATTTCAGACATGATTTTCGCTATCTTTGGAGGAGTAGACAACCTCTATATATAGAGGATTGTCCCTCCTTTAGGCCGACTTGACTATTTCTTCATTATTTTCTATGTTTTGCTTCTTGAGGAGGACGTTACTGCATGGAGAGGACTTGCACTTGTCTTGGAGGTATTCCTTTGACCTTTATATTATTTTGTACATAGTGTAACATGCCCTTAAAGGGTCTTACATAAATACATTAACTCTTGACTTCCTAGAAGCACTTAAACATGTGCTTGACCTAATTCAATGAGCAAGAAACGCATTGACAAATAATTTCTCTTTTCTTGAATAAATACAAAATTCAAGCTTACATTTATGAAGACCGAACCTAGTTACACTTCCTTTAACACTCCCTATTAACTAGGGAAGTATTCATACAACATTACAAGGTGTTTGTCTATTATCAATCTTGAATAATTCACATAAGAGAAACCAGATTTGCAATCAATATGTTATAGCATCATGTCCATCATCATTGCCATAGTGCAAGGCCTTGACTAATAGCTCCATCTCTCTATGAGACCATGAGCTATAATACTGGCAAGACCAATGTTTTATAAATACCTTCATCATTGTCTCTCAAGGTGCATACCCACCTGGGTGTTCTCTGAGTAGGACCTTCTAGGACTATTCTTATCTTGGGTTCCCAACTCTCAAAGAATATCGGTCCTCTTGCCTACTCTTGTCTTGTATGGCCTGCACATCCTCAAAGAGTATCGAATGCCAGATGATTACCCAATCCTACCATTCTTTCTTCCCAGGTGAAGACAAGAATGGTGTGTCTATCTTGTGTCTACATTTCTATTCATGGCCTTCATCTAGACTTATGGTTGTTAGTCCTGGTCTAGTGCATGGTCCATGAAATGGAAAAACACAATTTTCACTCCCTTGTAATCAGGGGTGTCAATCCAAAACTCCCTCTTGATCAGGGACTTGTCAGAGCTCCCTCTTAACTAGGGAATATTTCATTAATTAGAAACTTCTTCTTCATGGGTCCTTTAGGTGCTTGATCCCCTTCCTTTCTTTGATTCCATGAAGTCTTTATTCGAACTTCTTATAAGTAGGGCACCATCCATTGATCACTTTCCTTCCTGCTTTGTAATGTCATTGATTCCTTTATGGAAAGTGTCTTTCTTTCCATACATAAGGTTTTCTTGTCATCTGGCTACTCCTTTATCATCTGTCCATGCTTCAGAATACTCTTCACATGGATGATTTGTTGTACTTGCCTGTTTACATGCTTCGACCCAGTAGCCCATCATGACTTCATCCTAATATTACTTCAACATTGCTTTTTCTTTTTCCAGATGGATTCTTCAGGACATCTTTGTAGAGTAGAATCAGTTATCTGCATCTTTCATATCTCCAAGGCCTTCATAGGTATCAAGAGTCCTTCCTTCCTTTGTCAGAGTTGTCCTGCCTTCTTTCGGGAGATATCTTTAGAGTATCTTGTTAGATAGTTATTCTCAGTGATCATGGTCTTCTTCACATGCTTGATCTCTTTCTTCATTTGCTTCTTCTTAGATAAATAGGTCAACCATATTATGCTTCTTGTGAGAGAATTTCTTCATTGCTTGCTTCTTGGACTAGTCATCATTTCTTCTTGCTTCGTAGTCAGCAATCTTATACTCCTTATGTAAGCATATTATTTTGTTGACCTTCATTGCCTTGTAGTACATGCCTTCAAGCATGTTCTTGGTGAAAGAGATTCTTTCATACTTGACCATGTTATAGAACTATTCCCATGACTCAATAATATACAAATGATAGCATGACTAAACTTTAATGCATACACACCTCATCTTGATTCTTCTTTTGCCATCTTAGCTTCTTGATGTGGACCTTCTCGCTTCATCTTAGCTTGCTTGCATATCATCCTTTTCTTGAATCCCATGAATGGGATTCCCAATGAGACATTTTCTCTGGTTCATGAAACTTCTTTTGAAGATTCCATTATAGGATCTTAAAGACCCTTGCCTTGCAATTTTTCTTTTCTTTTGATGATGGAGGTCTTCGAAGATTCCTGATCATGATCAATTTTTCTTTCATCATGAATGAGGTCCTATACTAGGTATGCTCCTTCTATATGAATATCTTGAGCTATATCTACCATGCTCCTATATTCTATAATATATTTATACCCATGCATTTTTATTCTCATTATAAATGCTACATTTTCATGAGTGTATAGAACTCTATGTACTTCATGCTTATAGATTCTAGAAGATGTTTCTAGCTCTACAGTTTTATTTTATTTCTACATGCTTCTATCCTACTCAAAACCTTGAAAGAAGACTTGAAGTAAAGAGTTTGACCTAGTCAAAGTAGAGATCCAGAGGATCTTCCTTCTTTTGCTTATTTTCTTCTTCCTTCACCTCTTGAGTCATGTGAGATTCTTCCCTCTTTCTTTTGTTGTTGTTGTCATTCTTAAGCTTAGGACAATTCCTTTTGTAGTGTCCATATTCTTGGCATCCAAAACGTTGGATTTTGGACATGTATTTGTTGTTTGTTCTTCGTGGACAAAATTTGCCAAACTTTCCCTTTATCTTGGCCATGGTAGAAAATGCTTTCTCCTTTAATCCCACATCTTCCTTTGCTTTAAGTTAGGTTTCCTCTATCCTGCATAGAAACCACATTTCACTGAGTGTGTTTGCTTCCTTCTTGGCATATATGCTTGATGTGAAGTTGCCCAAATCCTCAGGTAGAGCATTGAGTACTACAATTGTCATTTCTCAATCAGACATGAATTCCCCAAGCTCTTGAAGTTGATCTCTCATTTCATAGATTTTCATGAAGTAGGGAGCTATTCCTTCCTTTTTTATCTTCATCTTGTACAATTCATTTCTTAGAGATATTACTTCTCTGGTTGTGGATACTGAGAATAACTCTACTAGCTTGTCATAAATTTCTTTTGATGTTTCAAATTTGGAGACATAAGGAATGAGAGAGTCTTTGATTGATTCTATTAGAATCCTTTGAGCTCTTGTCTCATCCTTATTGTACTTAGCTAAGGCTTGAGTTTGTTCCTTAGTAGGAATAGTGATATTTCCTTTGACATGTTCTAGGAGTTCATTCTTTGTGAGAAGTAAATCAATCCTCTTCTTCCATGTAAGAAAGTTATTGGTACCTACCAATTTATTGCGTTCCTTGCAAAAAGACATTGATGTATATTAAGAAGGGGACATGTACTTACTTGATAGATTTTGAGATGTAGTGGATTTTATTTCTCATTGAAGACTTGATGGTTTTCCTTCCTACGACTTCCTTCTATTTCGACTGTTGTTCTTTACCATTAAACTAGTACAACAGGGATGGATGCTTCAACCTTACACTTGAGGCTCGCTCTATATGATTAACCTTGTGAAGCTGGACATACACTGAGAACCTTACCCCCTTGAGCTTGGTTGGATGGATAGATACACTTACCCATGATCAAACTTTTTGCATCGATATGTCCTTTCCATTTCCATAGGTGTGATCCTTTTCATCCCCCCATACATACATGCATGCCATTGCTAAACAACCCGTTGAATCCATATGTGTTGGTTCGGGTGGGACGACATAAAATCAACAACCAATTGAATCCATGTTGGTTGGGCCAATCCCCTAAGTACACCTCTACTTGAATAGAAAATAATCCCTACATGAGCTCTGCCCTAGTGGTTGGTGGGATGTAGCACCCTTTCCCACTTACATAGTTGATAGGAATTCCATAGTTGAGCTTGATGTTCTTCAAGTTACCTTCTCCAAGTGGACTTGCTTGATGATGAAATTTTCTTGATGACTTGTAGCTTGGTGTAGGTCCTGCTTCAATCTGATCTTCTTTGTAGGTGCCTTTATGTAAGGCTCTTCTTCTTGCTATGTAGACTTCCTTGATGAATGATGGATTGGAGACCTTCTTGTCCTTGAAGTGATTGAGACTTCTAGGCTTGATGCATCAACCTTGTAGATTTCCTTCCTTGATAAGTGTTCTTGAGTTTCCCTTTCCTTGATGTGTCACCTTAGCTCTGATACCATGTTGAATAATCTAGGGAAAATTAGGTGTAGTATGATTCTTTGTTACTTGATAACAATTTGTGGAGTCTTTTTACTTTTTATTGTTAGCTTAATCTTATTCTTCTTATTGTTAATGCATGTGTGTGTGCTTCATCAAACTACTACCAAAACATAAGAACAAGAACATAAGATGTTGGCTCTCACCCAGGGCCAAAACCTCTGTTCTCTTAAGAGGAAAACCCTTTCATGAATTTCTCTTATTCAAGCTTCTATTGATCAATGCCAAACCCTAGACCCTTGACTAGGATATCCTCTAAGCACAAGTCAAGTCCTCTCCTCTTTTCTGCACTTTGTTCCCTGGCACATAGGCTTCCTCCTTCCGGCACTTTGCTCCCCAACACTTTGTCCTTCTTCTTTTTCATGTCTAGAGATAGACCTTCCTTGAGTGAGCCTTATAGATGAGGTGTTCCTCTTTTATCCCTTATTCAATTAGACTTCGTCTTTGACCAAGTGTGATCCGAGTTGACTCAACTCCCAGGTTTAACCAAGATCTTTTACTTCCGTGATGTTGTTAGAATTTGCATTTAAAATAGCATAAAGGAACATAAATTCATGATGTAAAGAAGAAGGAACATGAAAAGAATCAGCAACATAATACACAAGACGTTGATAACAGAGTTCGTCTAGGAGGGACTACGTCTCCGGGCCCCGATGTCAAGATGGTGTAGGCCACTACATTAAGTGCTGGAAAGAGTGATGATGTACATGCATGTGTTTTCTCTATCATACAAGGAATATGCCCCCACATAGGATTGGCTCCAAGAGATGTTCCACAACATGAACTCTCTTTCAAAAAGGACACCTATTGGCATGACATAATTACACGTACGTTAATGATGAGCATCCCGCCAACATGACATCAAATGGATCTCAATTCAACATACATGGCAACACATGAGTATTCCGTCAACATGACGACAAAGGGGTCTTAATAAAAACATGATAATAAGTATACCTCACATCAAGAACAAAACAAGATCCCACATCAAACATCAAACAGGGATCTACACAACACAATGCATCTCAAGTGAAGAGACAAATAAGTACATGATCAGACTACATATACCTCACATCAAAGAGTTATCTGAAGAAGAGCATGGTAAACTGTTGGATCTGGCTGCACCATCAATCTCGTGGCATCAAATCTCATGTAAATGACTGCTCACACATTGATTGCTGACACGTGCACTCCACTTTGAAAAGTGGCCAAAAAATAGAATGATCAAATGGAAAATCTTATTACACCATTAGATTTGTGGTGTCGAATAGTGTAAAATCGACTGTCAAATTTCTGAATTCTGAGAAAGTGAAAATCTGGGGCCACAAGAATATTTTAGATTCCCCCTAGATTCCTCAAAGATTCCCTCCTCTGGGTCATCTGAAGATCTGCTGCTTAGATCAAACTTCTATTTGCGCCATCATGGTTTTTTCGTTGAGAGGTGTAAGATAGATATTAATTTTGTCCAATTTGGACACTGGCAAAATTTTGCCCTCTTGGAAATTTAGCTTAATCATGGTTCCATCTGCCTCTTTTCCATGATCATGGTTCCACCTGCAAAATTAATTAAAAATATGTGTCTCGAAAAACATGCTCAGTCTTTGGGGCTTCGTTCCTCTGTTCTCCATTCTTTGTTCAACGCCTCTGTTCCCTTCCCATCTGACCTCTCTCGTGTGCAAATGAACAGAAGGGTTATATCAAAGTCTTGGGCGGAAATCTCAAAGAGCTAGTTGTTGGCGCCATGGCAATATTCGGCAATCACGAGCATGGGGTCGGGGGGGTCAAATCTCGCCCATGCCAAAATGGGCGCGTGATTATTTTTTTCATTATAATCATTGTAAAAATCTTAACATTGGTTATGATTTGATTTAAATATGGAATGGCGCGTTTTGGTTGTTGTATTAATGTTTTGGTTTTAGTGTGATGTACGCCACATGGGGCCGGCCCACGTGGGCCAGGCGTGTTTAACTCCCCCCAGCTCCGTAGTCTTGGTTTCGTTTCACTGTGTATTTAGTATGGTTGTTGGGTGTGCGCCGGGTCCATCGGAGGTGGTCCACCCACCCCACTTAACATATATTATAGTTGGGATGTTGGTTGGGGCCGGCGGGCGTCATGGCCCGTCGGCCTATTTA
>APFE031278682.1:238044-274138 GCA_000404065.3 Pinus taeda
GGGTCCAACAGGGGTGGCAAGGGTCATGGCCTGCCACCCAAATTAATATATTTTTATTTTTATTTTGTCTAATATAGGGTATATTAGACAAATTAAAGACCCAACAAATTCGTCCGCTTTCGGGAGCTAGGTTTCATTCCCCGGGGTCGGTCAAATTGTAGGACACTTAAACCTGGCCCACAACCCATCTTTGACCAAAACTTTAACTGGCTCGTTCTCCCTCGTATGAGCTCGGATTTGAGTGTCGTTCGCACCGTCAGAATCAGGGCAACGAGCACTTCGATCTGGTTCAAGTTTGGGAGCAATATGACCACTTTTAATTTTGACCCTTTCTGAGTCCTCTGGCACTTCTGCCTACGTCTAGAACCACCTGGATCAAAGTGAGATCCTTGTGTATGACTATATTGTAGTTTTTTTCCTTAGTTTTCTTATGTGTGGAGGGTACCCTTAGTGAATTAGGTTCCTTTAACCTTCACTAGAGAGATAGGCTCCTTTGCTAGGCTCCTTCATTAGGCTTGGGAGTCCTTATAGGCTTGATTTCTCACCCAAACAATGGACTGTTCACTAGATATTGTTATGCCGCATACATACCCTCACTGCACCTCACACATGTGACTTTTTCTTGCCTTAGAAAAAATCCCTTACACTTTGGTCTTTTTATTTCTTACTTCACTTGATGTCCTTCCCTCTTCGCTTGGATAGAAGTCCTAGTAGGCCTAGTTTGAAGCCCAAACAATGGTGGATTAGCAACCTTAAGGTTTCTGCTATAGTGACTGCAATCATCCCTTCAATTCCTCGCATGTGTGGTTGCAACTTACCCTAAAATAGTCCTTTATTCCTTGGTTATCTTTCCTCCTTCGCTGCTCTAGAGGCTCCCTTAAACTTGACTTTTCCACCTTTCACTTGGCTGCACTTCCTCGCTGATTTCAGATATGATCTTCACTATATTTGGAGGAGTCGACAACCTCTATATATAGAAGACTATCCCTTCTTTAGGCTAACTAGTTGTCCTTAGCCTGACTTGGATATTTCTTCATTATTTTCTTTGTTTTTCTTCTTGAGGAGGATGTTGCTGCATGGAGAGGACTTGCACTTGTTTTGGAGGTATTCCTTTGACCTTTATATTATTTTATACATAGTGTAACATGACCTCAAAGGGTCTTACATAAATACATTGACTCTTGACTTCCTAAAAGCACTTAAACATGTGCTTGACCTAATTCAATGAGCAAGAAACTCATTGACAAATAATTTCTCTTTTCTTGAATAAATACAAAATTCAAACTTACATTTATGAAGACCGAACCTAGTTACACTTCCTTCAACACCTCATATACTCCAAGAGTAAACTTTTGAAGACACAACACAATCCCTGTGGGGATGAAGTCTCTCCCGCATGAACTTTTCCTAGTATACTCTAGGTCACCAACCTGTCACGTTGGTGAAGTCCCCCAAGCCAATAGAAAACCACTAAAACCCAATGGAAAATCTAAATGATCTCCCCCTGTAGGAACCAGATCACCCCTAAGGGTAGCTGAACCGTGAAATCTTGTGATGCTTAGATCCCATGCCAGTCTTAGAAGTGTTCCGCCATGCTGACACTGCACCACTTTGACTATGACATATTTCCCATCGTGTGCAAAATGTATCCTCCTCTCCTGGAACATGATGGCGAAAAGTCTATGAAGGCCAAGCTAATGTTGCCCTGGCATCTCCATGATATCATTGTCTATCCATCCACTGCCAATATTGGTCTGGAGTAGATGTTATCACCCCAAGAAACTTTCCTAGATTGTATCTCGGAGATGCTCGGGAACATTACAAAACTCAACTAAATGTTGGAAATGTTTGAATGGAAGGAATGATGCTTGTCCAAGCCAGAAAATCACTTCTACTATGCTTAACTCCAGACATGCGTGAACAACCCCAGACTATAAGGCTTTAGACCACAAATCACTCACAGTTTAAGGATTAAGTGAATATGGAGAATATTGACCACACCAGCAGATGCACAAGACCATGTGATGGTCGGCTGCAACCAGTAAAGAGGTCTGCAAATATATCTCCTAATGCACAAACAGGATGACAACTCTCTGGCATTAAGTAAACAGAAATTGCATAACACATTCAATGATACATACAAGATTCTAACACGGAGGTGGGATGACAGCCCCTCAAATGCTAAATATCAAGAGCACATGAAACTGCATAACAGGCACAGCCTAGAACAGAGAAGAAGTGGAAAGTGAGCAATTAACAGCAAAAGAAGCTTGTATTAGCTGAAAATGCCGACGAGACGCTACAAGTATCAAATCAGTTACAGTCTCCAGAAGTTGAACCTTACATCAAACTACAACCATCCACCCATCCCCTGATTACAAAGATATTCTGCTATTCTATGTGTGGAGGGGTCATAATGGACCACCGACCACTTTAACTCTCTGATGGAGTCTCTGCTACAATCTGCTTGCTTCAATGAACGAATTTGATCTTTTTTGCTGCTCGGTTGTCCTTCTTGAACAGGTGGAGTGTTGCATGAAAGAAGCTCCATAACTGATAAATGCTCTAATCTGCTCGAGGCATGTCCTTTTTCTTCTCATCCATTCTATCTCTTGAATGTGGTTATTGGAGAGGAAATGCACCAGGTACAGGCGAATAGGTTACCTTTGTCCTTCGGGAGATGAAATGGCTATGGTCGTGGACAATATGGACGAACGAAGAAGGAAGATCAACCGTTGGATTGCATGGATGGATGGCGGAGAGCGCCTGACACGGAGTATTGGGAGGAATCGGGCAGAAGCAAGATCAAACAAATGTGAGTCGTCGGATCGCAAGCGGACAGATCCGACAACCATCAGGCGGAAGAGTAGCACGGGAGATAACAAGCAGGGATGGGAAAATGGGTGGTAAGCAGTATGTATCGCACTGTTGTTGGGGAGAAAGTGATAAAGGTACACAGGTGCGCGATCACAATCACTGGGCGACGCATGGCGGATGGGACAGAGCAGAAACCGCTTTGATCGCGCTATAATGTGCGGGCAATTTATGGGCGCGAGAGGTGTGAATGCCATTGGATTAAACGGATGGAAGACAGAGATTGGTTTGCAGGAGATATCAGGAGATATGAGAGTGAAATGGGTGTGGGTCGTTGGATCTTGTCGGGACTGATCGGACGACGGAAGAGTGATCGGACGAGTCACTTTATCGGGTGCAACGGGAGTCGTCGGATCGGGTTTTTCTTTTGATAATTTTTGGGCCTTTACGTAGGGCGATGTGCGATTGCGATTAGATTGCATCAAAATATCGCATTGACGGAAGTCAAGGGGCGTAACCTTATACACACATGGATGCGATTTGCGATAATGATTAAACCTGAACCCGATAAAGGAATTAACTGCTTTTAAGACTGATGAAGGGAGAATGAGGGAAGGAGAAAATGACTGTTGTGACGGAAAAGGGCTTATGGAAAGTGCACGGTCACGCGATCACGACCTTATGGGTTTGAACTTTGCACCTGGGGACCTGAGGAAAGCGGGTTTATCCAGGGTTACAGAGGTAAAACGAAGATTGCAGGAGTATGAGAATATAGGCGGAGTGAAGGAAAAAAAAAAAACGGAGGCAGCGGGGTGAAAGGGAGTAAGCGAGGTGAAGGAGAAGGAGGACGATAACCGGTGCAGACCTCTTCTGAGCAAGAAACCAAGGACCGAGCTTACTTCCACTCTTTTAAAATCAATGACATGTAGCAACGTTAACAGTAGTAACAAGGAAAATCAAACTTTCCATGTGACGTAGGCCTTAATGCTCCTCCACGTGTCAAACCAAGGATGTTCTGAGTCACTCTCTGCCCTGATCCCGCACATCACAAAATAGAGTGACCAATCATCCAACTAAATCCTTAGATTCCATAGCCATATCAACTGCGGCAAAGCCCTGACAATTGTTGACACAAACTCATACCACGTCTTAGGTCCCTGCATGAAATCAATATATGTACTCCTTACATCACAAATTAGTCTGGTGTGTGTAAGAATTCCCTGTGCCTGCTATACCACACTATGAGATTTTCTTTCCTGTCTCTTATAGGTGCTACCCAAAATTGTTTGGAGTCTAAACATCCACTTGCAAGATGGGACCACCAAGCACTATATGTGATCTTGAGACATCTCAAAATGTCTCACCCAGCAGGTGTAATGCATCCCCATAAATGTGGGCTCAAGGGTGGAACACGTGCTACACTTGCAACAGATTGGACCATCCACAAGCGTGCACCTGCCAACTCACACCCTGACCATATGCCATGTATGGAAAGACTCTCTCATAATGCACCGTGTCATGTCCAACTGTCTTAGATGAACCTCTTGGGTCCTATTTCTCGTGATGAGAGCATCAAGAGACAATAACCAAGTCTCTTGTGTCAATGTACAATGGTAGAGAGTGATAAATGGAAGCTCACGGTCATCCCTATGATTAACTCGCTCTCCAAATATGGGTGTGCCAAACCTAATAATGTGCCTAACGTCCCTGTTAGGAGATCTCTCCAATGGCAACACTCCAACAAACTGTTGTGCATCATCATGCTCTACTGTACATAAATAGCACCCCTGCACTCCTCTGCATAGCACTGAACTCTAAGGCACAACTTCATGCACCATTAGATGCCAACACTCATTGTTTTACCATATGGCATCCCATATGTGTTAATGCATCTAACACTCCACTAGCAAACTCGATGGGGTGTAAGTCATTCCTCCCACTCCATGGTGCAAATCCACACACCACAACACGCCGCCATGCATCTATGTGCTCACCTACGAGCCACTACTCGACGCTACATGCTCCTACACACCACTGGATTCCATTATCTAAAGTTGAGATAATACGCATTGGCCCACACCCTACGAGTATCGCCACCTCCATTGTCGCATCACCATGCCCTCTTATGTACGGGCCTTGCCTCCAAAATCTCCCCGAGAGACACGAGAGGCGAATCACCCTTTGTACTCGTGGTGATGGCAGCACTGTGTTGCTCGTCCATGACCATTGTGCCCCACATAACTGGGGAGAACACTTGGCCCCATACAAGGCACTATTTGGCGGTCTATCAATGCCACCTCCTCTTACAAATTCCTACCAAAGTATGTTGATCATACTGTGACTCCATGCACAACCAACATGATTAAACAACATGTCGAGTCTACCTTCTCCCCTACCAACCCAAGCCATC
This sequence comes from Pinus taeda, assembly GCA_000404065.3. NCBI lineage: Eukaryota > Viridiplantae > Streptophyta > Pinopsida > Pinales > Pinaceae > Pinus > Pinus taeda. Next base: position 243,269 of record APFE031278682.1, read on the forward strand.
ACTAATGTTGATGGAGATTTGAAAGTGTGTGGATGCTTAGTCACTAGATCTGTCACACCGCCAATGCCCTCACCAACCACATCCATGATGTGATGGGGAATCCCACCAAGATCCCAACAACCATCATCTTGCACCTCAAGTATATGGTAGGAATCTCCTCCTGGATCCCAATGCCAACATGGGCCTCGAGTATCCTCAATGTTTGGAAGCTCTTGTTGAGCTTCACTCCCAACTATCATTGTCTCCATAAATCCAGTCCACTCCACTGGGTACTAACTTAGAATCTCTCGCCATTCAACCCAAAGAGGGGAATCAAATGCATGAACTCCCATACAGAGAACAAGAACTCCATCCTGCAAATGTTGCACCCTACCAAACTCATGTCGCCTCATCTCACCATCCTAGTCAACACATAAAATTTGTCGAGGTGACTCTGCCTCTTCCTCTCCAACGTGTAAAGGCAACCTACTAGTGCTACAAGCCCCAACTACGTGTGTCTAAAGAGGGATTCTTTGAATCTCCATTGTGCACCCTAGTGGTACTATTAGGGAATCCAACCGTCCCCTAATGTGAGTCAGTTTGGCCACTGACTCGACACAAACACTCGCGTGCCCTCTATCTCCTTGCTCTACTACAGAATTGCCTCTCGTACAGTCGTCACCTTCTTTTTCAATGTTAGAAGGTTGGCTTGGAACTGATGAAAATGTTGTGGTAACTATCATCTGTAAACTAAGTCACAACTTTAGATCCCTCTACGTCTCCAGACACCTCATCAATGGTGGATATATCTTCTGGTACCTCATCAGCGGTGGATACCTTTATGTCTCCTGGCACCTCATCAACCTGATGTAGGTGGTCATCATCTGGAAACTTTGTCACAACTCTGGGTGCCTCATCAATGAATATCTCCTCAACGGATGGCCCTACGGGTATATGTTCAATTGTCTGCACCAAGGTGTCAAGCAGAGCTATCAAAGGAATATCCATCAAGGGTGACTTCTGCGTCACTTTGGGTATATCCATGTGATCCTCACAATCCTGTGTGCCGTCAGTCTCATGCTCAACCTCCTCCTCAAGCTTGTTGTTAGTGATTTGAATGGGAAAATTAGTTTTGTTGTGCTAAATTTCTCTTTAGAATATTTAAAAGTGCTTAAGGATTCATGAGGTTGATTACAAGTTTAAACATGAGCTTTTGAGTGTTTTTATGTAAATTTCATGTGCAAATTAACATAAACAAATGACTGAACAACAACATATAAAAGACATGAACATCACCAAAACAGTATCACAACAACACATGATGAAGGAGTTCACCCCGCCTGGGATACGTCTCCTTGGTCCAACTTCCAATGGCTTGGCCCTCTCTATTATGCTCAAAAGTGTGAATACATCAATTTACAATTCTCAAAAAGCTCTAAAACCTATTCCAATGGCTCCAGAATGCCCAAAAATTAATGTCTAGCCTCTTGTTGCTCCTCATTTGATAAAAAACTGAAAAAGTTATGGCTTCCTGAAGTCTTTCTGTTAATTGCATCACAATTTCCCCAAAATCCAGCACCATCCTACAATTTCGCCCAGGTTTCTGCTAATCGGGTACCATTTCTGTCGATTTCAAGGTGAATTTGTCGAACGCTTTAAATGTCCTCTAACGCTTAAAATTTGCAATTTTGGGCCACATGCCCGCGGTTGAGGCCAATAGCCCGTCCCCGCAGGTCGGGCCCCCGCTTTGCTCCGATGGTGGTCTCATGGATGGTGCATGCATAAGGGCTGGCCCCCATGACCGCCCCTTTCCCCGGAGTGCGCACGACATCAACTTCAAATAAATACCGAATACATAGTTTGTTAAGAACCATTCGTGTGGTGCGTTGGAGGCTTGGCTTGTCGCTTGGAGGTCGCGAGTTCGATCCTCGCTGCTGCTACCTGGACCTTAACCAAAATTTTGCTGGCCCTTGGGCTGCCATGTGGAGGCCTTTGGCTGGGCCACGTGGCAACCTGTGGTTTTCCACCATCCATCCAATAGAATTCTGCCAAATGCACCCAATAACATCGTGCCACTTGGCACCACACCATTCGCCAGAGTTGCACAGTCACTTGCATAGCCACCCTGCCACATAGGCATGCCCAGTCAACACCATGTCAGTAGTACGGACTGTTGACTGGGCTATCTGCATTTTTTTTTAAGTTCACTTATTTAGGAAAATGAACAGAACATGATTCTAGGAGCATACAGAGTTTGTTTCGTGCAAAATAAGTTGCATTGAATTTAGGATGACGAGCACTACACGATTGTTCAGGTTCCACATTGATCTGACAACTTAAATTTTGAGCTATTTTTTTGAGCACCTGATCATTCCTCCCCATTGGAAGCCTTTTGGACCCCAAAATATCACTTTCAGTTGTCCATCACGGGAGGGTACAGTTCCCTCACCTTTCCAATCTTGATCGATTTTGCCTTGGAAGGATTTGTTCCTTTGAGCCCCACTCGAAGGTAGTCCACAGTCCCTCTTTTTGAAGACCTCGTTCTTATATCAAGAATGGTGTCTTGTTTTAGTTCATCAAGGTATTCAGGAGAAAAATATGCAATGGAAGGAATTTGAACTTTCTCTCCTTGATCTTCAATCAAGGGAGGCTCGTACAACCTTAAATTTTCCACATTAACAACAACATAAATTTGCATATATGAAGGCAAATCCAACCTTAAGGCATTGTCACCAATCTTTTCTAGAATTTTGAATGGAACATATCTAATTGGTTTTGGATTTTTACCTTCTCCTTGGAGCCTCTCTTTGCTAATGTGAAGCCAAACCTCATCACCGACTTGGAACTTGTGATCTACACGATGCTTATCGTGCCTTGTTTTGTACTTGTCTTTGCACTTTTGAAGTTGACCTTGCACTGTTTGATGTACCATTTGGAGTCGTTCAATGAACTTCTTGGCTTTGTCCATGTTACCATCAATAGCAACATCCTTCTTACCAAGATGATACAACACATTGTGATGCAAATGGTAAAAAAAATCCTCTACTTGATTCCTTTGACTCAAGCTTGAATGTACATCTTGAAATTATGTATTTTGTCGATCATAACTTTCATGCAAAACAAAATGATGCTTGAGGAAAGTATTTTCACAGACAGTAGGCCTAGAAAGCATATCAACAAACTTTTCGATTATACCTTTATTATTCCTTTTGACCAAGTGGAATAGTAGAAGAAAACCCATCCAAATAAAGTGCCATTGTCATTACAACTTAATCACTGCACCATTGAAAATTTCTTAATGAAATGAAATGGGCTTACCATGTTGCATAAGGACTATGCCCATGGAATAGTCACATACATCAACCTGAAACTCAAATGACTTTTTCAAATCTAGAAGAGGAAGTATAAAGGCTGAACTGATCTTTTGTCTCAAAGCATCAAATGCCTCTTGTTGTTTGCCTGCCCACTAGAAGACCTTTTGCACAACTGCCAATGAATTGAAAGGAGCTACAATAGAAGAAAAATTAACAAAAATTTTCCTCCAATATTGGGTTGTTCCCAAGAAACCTCTTATCCAGATGATTATCTTGAGCATTGACCAATCCATAATGGCATCAATCTTAGTGAGCTCTAACTTCAGCTCACCTTCTCCAATATTATGGCCCAGGTACATCAAAGAAGTTTTACCCAACCCATACTTTGACATCTTCAATAACAATATTTCTTGACTTACGACATCAAGTGCTTTTCTCTCATATATGACATGTTCATAATGAAATTTTCTAAAAATGAAAATGTCATCTAAGTAGAATATCATGTCTAGAAATGGCTTCAATACATCTTCCTTCATATGCATGAAAGGAGTAGGAGCATGGTAAAGACCAAAAACATAACAAGCCATTCAAACAAACCTTGCTTGGTTTTGAATGTCGTCTTCCATATGTCTTCTTCAACAACTCTACTTTGATGATAGCCACTCCTTGAGTCCCATTTAATGAAATGCTTTCCATTCTTCCTGGGCACCAAAACAATAAGTGCACCACATGATGAAGGAGATGGTTGGATGATCCTTTTGTTCAACAACCCTTGGATTTGCTTTGTTATTTCTACACTTTGCCTTCTTGACATTTGGTGCATGTCAATGTTAGGAAGAAGGAAGAATACACTTTTGTTGCAATGGTATTTCATGTTGGATTCTCCTCTTGGGAGGAAATCCCTTTGCTTTCTGAAACACCTCATCATCATGGTTAATTACATCAACCAAATTAGTTTTCAATTTTGAATTACAACCATAAAACGCTTCATAATCAACATCAATATTGGGTTTGATCATAAGAAGCACTAAATTCTTGCTTGAATTTACTACCCTTTTCATTTGCCCTGCATTAACTAATGAAAGATTTAGTTTCTTGCGATGAGCTCTCACAATATAATCCACACCATCTTTGAACAAGTGGTACTTGTTTTCATGGCGATAGAAGATTGCTTTTCTATCATAGAGGTAAGGACTACCCAAAACAATTTCTGAAATATCAAGCGGTTCAACATCTAATTCAATTTTGTCAATGAAGTTTGTTGTGATTGTAAACTGAAGAATGCATTTTCTTGTAACCTGGAAGTTTGTGTCCTTGCATATCCAACCCAATGGATATGGCTTGGGATGTAGAATGGTTTCAAGATTAATTTTCTTGACTAAGTCTTCAGATATCAAGTTGGCTTGAGACCCACTATCAAATAGTGTGTCAATTTTTATATGTTTTGAGATTACCCTCACATGAAATAATTAAATCCTTGTTTCTTCATTTGGAGTGCTAGTGTGACAATTTGATATACTAGTGCTAGCAATGGATTCTTTTCCTTTTATACCCATGGTTGTAATTTTAGTTTCATCACCCGAATTAGATCCCAAATCCTCTTGAATAATTGCATTTGTCTCTTATTTTCCTTTGTTGTTGAGTTTCTGAGGCCTCATCTCAGGATGAAGCTTCCAACAATGAGCTTCATCGTGACCCTCTTTGGAACAATGTTTACATATTGTTTTCTCTCCTTCCTTTTTAATGGATGCATTTTTCTTTCCTTTGAAACCCTTTTCTTTTTCTTTACCCTTAAATGGATTTTTACTACCCTCTTATGGAGTATTTTTCCCTCTTGCCTCAAGATGAGTGGCTTGCACACACACCTCATCTAGATTATAGAGATTAAACATAAGGATAGTATGCCTAAGGTAACTATGTAAACCCCCTATATACTTCACCAACGTATCTTGTGATTGCAAATATATACCTAACATTAGAGACCTTCTTCTAAATTCTGGGGTGTAATCTTGTGCATTTTGACTTTTAATTTGTCTAAAGTTATATCAATTCATGATGGATTTATCCATATATGCTAGAGGTTAAAACTATCTTAATTGCAACAATGAAATTAGACCAAGAAATTGAGATCTTATAATTTTATTTTTTTTTAATCTCTTCTTGTGTCTTGGATTCCCACCATATTAGTGTTGCACCCTCCAGCCTCAAGGAAGCTAGCTGAATCTTTATGTCATCATCTTGAAGGTTTTGAATTGTGCAACAGACCTCTAATTGACGAACCCAATTGTCAAGCTTCTTTGCGTTCACTTCACGATTATACATGGGCAGTTCAAATTTAACATCAAGCTTTAACAAGGGTGTTTTACTAGTTCATTTTGAGTTATGTTGATGAGTATGAGTAAGGATTGTATTAATGGAAGAGAGTGAAGATGCCTATGAAGATGAAGATGAAGATGATGGTGGAGAGGGTGGAGGTTTACCTCCATTTCCATTACCTCCTCCTCCTGAAGAACCTTCTCCTTTTGGGAGGTTTGGAGCTTTCACCCTGCAGTCTAGTATTCCTCTCTTCATAGAGGACTTTCACCATCTCCGTCATGTCAAAGAAAGCCTTCCTAAAGACCTTCTCATCCTCTGTCATATTTGTAGGCTCTCCTCCATGTGACATGCTCACTAAAGCTTCAAATACAACTTGAGGAATAATTGGTGGTGGAGATTGTGGAAACCTTGCACTCCCTCTCCTTGACCAAACTTCAAGACTTTCAACTAGCTTCCCTTCTCTCTTGAGCTTCAACCTTGTAAGCATCACATTCACTTACAAACAGTTAAATCCTTTTTGCACAAAGAAAACCAAGTGTTATGATACCAAACTTGATCTAAATGGGAAAACCATTTGTGTGGCACATTGGTAGGAGGCTTGGCTTATTGCTTGGAGGTTGCGGGCTCTACGCCTGCTACTGCTACCTAAACCTTAACCAAAATTTTGGTGGCCCTCGGGCTGCCACGTGGCAGCCCTTGACTAGGCCACGTGGCGGCCCTTGACTAGGCCACGTGGTGGCCCTTGACTAGGCCACATGGCAACGTGTGGTTGGCCACCACCCATCCAATATAATTCTGCCAAATTCACCCAATAACATTGTGCCACTTGGCACCACACCAATCGCCGGAGTTGCACAGTCACCTTGCCACATAGGCATGCCCAGTCAGTCCACGTCAGCAATATAGACTACTGATTGGGTTGTATGCATTTATTTTTTTAAATTTGTTTGTTTAGGAAAACGAAAAAACATGATTATGGGAGCATACAGAGTCCGTTTCGTGCAAAACAAGTTGCACCGGATTCAGGATGACGAGAACTACGCGGTCGTTCAGGTTCCACACCGATTTGGAAACTTGAATTTTGAGCTATTTTTTTGAGCACCTTATCAGTCAGTGTACACGCGCCCTAGGCCCCATGATAGGAAGTAAGATCTCCTCCTAATTCCATCATCTAATTGCTCTTGTCTTGTCCAATCCTCTTGAGGAGCTATGGTGCCCTGATTTTGGTGACTTTTCCCACATGGTGTAAGTGACTTCATTCCCGTGGCATGCACACCTCTAGTGCCTCTATTATAAGGATGAAGGTAGTTCAATTTTATTCCCTTATTGATACACAATTGGGTTAAAATCTCTATCATATCTTCATTTTTTTCTAAGGATCTTATCCATGATTTTCTGTGTACTCCTCCCCTTTGCACCATTGTAATGTCCACAAAATTCACCAATCACTATGCATGCATGCCTATACCTCCATGATCTTGCTAGCTTCCCCACAACTGGCCAATATCATGCTCTGATACCACTGTAATATTATAACTAGAGAAATACAATGAAATATCAAAACATGAACTAGCTACAATAAACAACTAAACATGCAATCTGAAAACTCCACAAGAACAAAAAATTAAGAACATTGTTGAGTAGAAATATAGAGATGAGCCATTTTATTAAATATATAATGAGAGGTTGAGTACAAAATATAGTGGAATGTGTGCACCTAGGCTTGCTAAAGCAAGCACGCAAAACCCAGGTGAGAATGAAGAGAACTCCATGTTGAAATGGCTTGCTGGCTGTATGCTTTGCCAAAAAATTTACTGTTGCTGCTGTTGGAGGCAAATTGATATTTGAGGCCTTAAATTTGCTCCAAAAATTCTAAAAAATTAACTGGAGGCTTCTCTCACCCAAATATACCAAACCCATAAAAATCTTAGGCTAATTCTAGCTAACTTAGAAAGCCCAAAAATGTGCAAATTTCCAAAAATAATGTTGTTGCTGCTAGAGGAAAACTACAAAATGACCCCTCATATATGCTCCGAAATTTCTGAAAGAAATTAGAAATTGGCTCCTCACACCCCAACCAATAAAACCAAAAAATCATTTGAGCTAATTCCAACTAACCCAAAATGTTCAAATAGTGCGAAAATCTCAGCTAAACTAGCAATTCGCCCTACTATAAGAATGATGATTTCATACTTGTATATCATTTGGAAAATTCTGAAATTTTAGCCACAGATTCCTCTCACAAAACCCAGAAAAACCTAGAATTTTTTTGGGCTAAATCCACGAGTTACTGAAACCCCAAAGCATATGTAGCCTTCATTGACTACTAGTGAGCTACAAAAATCAAACTACTGCAAGAATGCACAATTTCCCTGAAGGGAAACTCCTCTAAATCCTTGCAAAATTCTTTCCTCAAACTTTTGGCCAAAATCAGCTCCAAGACCTGGTAAAGCACTACTTGCTCAACCTCTGTAAAATAATCAGAAATCCAACCCACAATAGTTGATCCTTCAATGAGCATCTCAAATTGCCTTTGTGCACAAGGAGTGGCAAATTGAGTAAATACCTGCAATAAAGCTCTGTGGAAATCCTGATTTGGACTCCCCAAATTACCTCAATAGGGAGACACTCGAAATTCTCTGAAATGAGGGTGGAATTCTGCTTGGAAATTCCTTGTGCTAAACAACATTAGTTGACTTGGCTAAGCAACTCAAGCAAACTCTCCAATTCTGAAATGAAATGCCAAAAATAGAATGATCAAAATGAGACACTAATCTTCCTTTTATAATTGCTTTCCCTTCCTCATACAATGGTTCGATTTCTCTCACACTATGCTTTGATTTTCATTTTGGTAATCTCCACAACTTATCTTCACTTTATTTTTTCTTCTTTTCCTAAGTCCCAACCATTGCCTTTTAACCAAAATCTATTTATATCTTCACAACTTATTTCTCCTAATTTTATTTATCTAAAAATATTTATTATTCACCAAAATTGCAAAATTGAAAATTTCTCTTAGCAAAATTATTAATTAAGGACATTACACATTTGAGGAGCTATGCATGCAAGTATCAATGGAAGACACCTCAATGAATAGTTTGACACCTCGAAAACTAGCCAAAGTTAATAAGGTTGCTATACCGTTGCAAGCACAAAATACCAAATTGTAAGAGAAGTTTATGGAGACACCTATATTGCCATAGTTGGAGTTGTTAGAGAAGTTGGCTAAAACTAGAAAATTATCCAGTTAGGCTAAGGTGCGCATTGATGGGTTTGTCAATGTGGTCGACCAAAGATATATGCTTTGGATTCATTTTTGGCTCCACCAAAGATCATCACACAATGGGAATAAGTCTATTCATTAGAGATGCAACTTAAAGAAAAGAGAAAATCCCTTACAGGCCTTATACTAGTTGGCTGCAAGGAACTCATGACTAAAATCTCTCCCATATTACGCCGAATCAACACTACCCAGGATGAATAACAAGCATTATCCAATGTAGTTCTCAAAGCACCAGAATATGTCAAGAATCGCTATGTTGTGCTCATTGATATCCAAACCATCGCCTCCAAAGCCATCTAGTTGAGCAAGAAGCCAAGACGCATATAGGAAATTGCCACGATTAAAACATTTGATAACTTCTATTGTGAGTTCCAGTAATTGCACACATGTTTCGAGAAGCTCGACTCGAGGTTCTAGATTTTTTTTGGTCCTTCCTCTCTAAGGTTCCCTTTGTCACTTCGATTAGCGTTGGGGGCTTGTTGGCATTAAGGCAGGCCTAGGTTTTGGAGGAATTCTAAAGTGTTTGGTATAGAGGAATGAGTTGTGCGCAAAGGAATGCTATGTGGAGCTACCACACAAAGGGATTGATATTATGCATAAGCATTGCGCATGGCAAGAGGAGAACACTACGCCACAAGTTCATGGTATTTATTAAGGGCTATTGTGACTGTAACTATTTGTACCTATTTTGGCAACCAATCAAGAGGTAGTTATTGTGGTCCTACTTGGACCTCACTATAAAAAGATGTAAGAAGAAAGAGAAAGAGAGAATAGTCATTTGATTGAGTCTCGGTCTTGGTAGTTCATGTGGTCTGAGTCTCTAAGAGCTCTTAAGTTTTTTGTATACCTCTTCGAGCCTTAGTTTTGGTAGGATGCCCAAGGCAACTATTTGTCCTATAAATATTTGATAATTCGAAGGAATTAATGGGATGTGCTTTCAAATTTTCCCTTTATGAGTTTGTTGTGTTAAGCGGAATGCATTCTTTAACTTATTATTATAATCTCCAAAATTTTTTTATGTGAATGTTCACATGTTAATGTGAGGTTTCCATGTTAGACAAATTTCTATTATTTATGTCATCATGATATGGATGTTCATACAATTCCTATACACAACTCAGGTGAGACCTTCTCCATTCCACAATCACTGAAAATGACAGTGCTTATGGGGCATTTGTTAGCCAATGTGTTTGAACCCCAAGTCTATAACCCTTGCATGCTAACAACTAGTTTGGATGAATGAAGCATTGTTGCCTGACTATTTGGTCCACTCCATGCCTTCCTACATGATGACAACATTGTCTCTATCGAAGCAACTTGTAATGAACCTTCTCCTTCTACTTTTTATTGCTTTCACTAGAGCCAAGGTGATCTATCTCCCATAACCCCTCAAGGAAGCAATAATAAAAGTAACAATGTCTCCTCACCAAATAATATAACCATTATTGTTTTTAGGTGAATGCACAAAATTCCAAACTCCCCTAATATAATGCTAGTAATCGTTTAGGTAAAAAACATTCATAATAAAGCAATCCTTATGCATCCACATCTTTTAAGCTCCATAAGGGATAATGGTATGAGAACCTAGCCTTCTCCAAGGTCTCAACTAGCTAATCTCCTCCACAATTAAAAAATAATATATTATAAAATTACAACATTACTACACCTTTTATCAATAGTTATTATTATTATTATTATTTTTTAAAATCATGACTAAACTGATCCCTTTTTTGTGGAATAAGAAACCTACCTCCGTACAATAATTCTACTAAATTTTATAGAAATATACATACTCTAAGCCTCTTTAAATTTGAACATATAACCTTTCACAAAAATACACATATTCCTAACCATTAAATATATATACAATTCAACATATATATACTCTTCTTTATGAAAAATAGAAATAAACCCATTAAAAACCTTCTATTTTAAAAATGAATTTGACGCATTCACCAATTTTTTTTCAAAGCAACATGAAATTTTGGCATAGTTGGTGAGCGAACATTTAATGGATAATTTCCATTATCTCCCATCTTCACTTAATATATTGATTTCCCTATTGTTATTTAATTTCCATTCTCTGTCATATTCATTTAATATCTCGAGAAGCCCTTCCATATCGCATAACCTAGAGATTGGCTTAACCACAAGTAACATGAAATTTTGGCATAGTTGGTGAGCGAACATTTAAGGGATAATTTCCATTATCTCCCATATTCACTTAATATTTTGATTTCCCTATGTTATTTAATTTCCATTCTGTCTCATATTCATTTAATATATTTAGAAGCCCTTCTATATGGCATAGTTGGTGAGCGAACATTTAAGGGATAATTTACATTGTCTCCCATATTCATTTAATATTTTGATTTCCCTATGTTATTTAATTTCCATTCTCTCTCATATTCATTTAATATCTCGGGAATTTGATATCTGGAGTTAACAGTAATTTTGTGTTCGAGCGCATCGATAATTTTGTGGGAAATCATTCACAGTCCGATTAAGAAGATAAACCAGGTAGGTATTGGTCAACATATTATAAATCATTTATTGTCCTTCGATTAAGACGACAACCCAGTTAGATTTTGGTAGCGACAATGTGAATGTAGATGGATGAAAACAGAACGCATGCTGGAGAGAGTGTCATTGGCAGCAGTACAATGGAGTAGGAGTGGCCGAATGGTGTAGGATAGAAGGCAGAACAAGGTATAATTTTTTTTTTTTTCTGTCACGAAGGCGTCGAGAATGCTAAGGTCAAGGTTGGGTAAGAGCCTTAGCAATGGCGTTTTCATGCGGTATGGGCTGGCCTTTCATGGCCGACGATCCATCGCCACGCTCGCTCAAGCTGAGGGCGAGGCCGAAATCCCCGAGGTTTTGGTCGTAGGAACTGGTTTTAACAGAATGGCCATTCTCAACAGGCCTTCTGCTCTCAACGCCTTTTCAACTTCTATGGTACGCCGGTTCTTTTTTTTCTTCACTTTCGTTTACTTTTAGACAGATGTTTGGATGGATGGATGGATTCAACGCCGTGGCTTCCATTTTTTGCAGGTAGAAAAACTCCATAAATTATATCAAGCATGGGAAGATCATCCTGACATAGGTCTCGTTGTCACCAAAGTAAGTCACACAGATTGATGCTATGTTCCCCTCATATACCACTATGGGTCCTTTTTATTTCTTTCTTTCGTCCCCTGCTCCAAGTGAAAGGCGTTGGAATTGATTGGTACATTTGTTGAAGGGCGCGGGGGGAAGGGCATTCAGTGCTGGGGGAGACGTTAGGAGGATTTATAGGCTAGCCAATGAAGGTAATTAAATCCATGCCCTTTCTCTTTGCAAAAGAATAAAGAATGACATTTCTTGTTTCGCACTATGAAGGTTGACTGACAAATTATTTCTGCCAGGGAAACTTGAGGAATGCAAAGACTTCTTCAACAAAATATATCACTTGACTTACCTTGTTGGAACATATTTGAAACCGCATGTGAGCATTTTTTTTATCACAATCTTTTATGTTTATGCTGCTTTAAGATTTTATCCAACAAGCAATTTCGATTTGTTCATTCAATTTATTGTTTCACATGATGCTTCTGATAATCACTCTGCGGCAAACTGCACCTCCATATTCTGGGAGTATCACAATGGGTTGTGGCTGGCTCACATCAGTATTGAAAAACCCTTCTACTGAGAAGCTGCAAGTTGGGGTATTTCTTCTGTCAAATTCACCATAGACTTGCCCCTAGCATCAACTGCATGAAATGGTCCACTTGGACAAGTGAAACTTCCATGAAGGGCAAAATGTGCCTATGGGGAATATGAACCTTGGTGATGGTATGAATACCGTTTTACAAACTTCCGTTTTCAAGTTTTAAAGCTCATGTTAAGCATCAATGAGAAAACGGTGTCATGTAATCTCATTTGTCGATGAATTTCCTTAGAACCATCTGCATCAGAAAGAGAGTTAGCGGAACATATTCAAACCAATCTGATTGTCGGTTACGTATTCCCCTTTTTCCATTTTAATTTGATGTTTGCCAACGGTACGAGGATAGAGAGATAACTTCTACAAGAGATAACTTCTACAAAAATGAGGAATATAAATCTAAGGGAGTGAGAGTGATGCACGAGCATTCAACCCAAGAGAAAATCATTGTAATTAAGTAGACATAGGGGGTCATGTAGCTTTAGAGAAGTAGTTTCCTAAGTCTCAAGTTATGCAATATTTAGGCCTTTAAGTGATTTAATTAGATAATGGAGGAAGTTGTAAATGCTCTCAAATAAATGAGAACATGAGTGTTGAATAAATGACAAGAGTCAGAAGTCAATTAGGACTCTTAGAACGGTTCATGATTCGAGGGACGAGGGAGAGCTTTTAAGAATTAAATAGAGATTGGAAGTGGACATAGAGGACAAAGAGGATTTAGGAGTTAGTTCAATAGATTTAGGAGTCAAACCAGGACGAGTTCAATCGAACTTCCTGGCATATATGTAAGCCTACGGACAGAGCTAAAAGGAGGCCACAATAGTCGAGGATTAGGCCAGTGCGAGACACAGAGTTTCGAATGTAATTTCTTATTTATAATTATATATATACAGAGTTTTATTCCTGACTGTGTCAGAATGCGTGAAACGAGCATTCATGGATGAATTGCTCATGAATTCGTAGGTTCTGTAACAGGGTTGCAGGCAGAGTTCTGAAGGTCGCACAGAGGAGAAAATGATTCAGAGGAATCATAAAGGGATCTTTGAATACAAGCAAAGAGACAGAGTGTAGCTCTAGAGAGAAGGAGCGAAGTGAGAATTCGCTGAAGAGTTTAGCTCAGAGAAGTTGAGCAATGAAGGCAGAAGGTGAAACCTTGAAGAAATCCCAATCACAGAGAAATGCTGAAGAAACAACGTAAATTCAGAGTAAAAAAAAGAGCGGAGAAGTAAAGTGTCGGTGCGCATGAACTGTTAGATCTCAAAGATCAACGGTCTTCGCATAAGAGGAGAGTGCGGGAGATAACTGGTGAAAAGGCGACTTTATAACCTTAAGTGGTGTTTTAGGCGGCAAAGGAGTGGTAAGTGGTATCGAAGGTTAGTCCTCTGATTCCATTAATAACGCGACACGTAGCAGTGGGGGTGTGTGGGAAAACCACTTTAACGGGCGGTTAAATCCCGTGCTCGTTGTCTGTCCGAAATAAACAGCAACCGTCAGATTTGAAGGAGCAAGGTCGATGGCGGAGTTATTTACAAAGTTTAAGTCCCGCAAGTGTAAAACTCAGTTTACACTAAAAATGAGTGCAAAACATAGTCGGATTTAGAATCCGGACTTGAAAACTTATAAAAGTTGGCCTATACCCTTATTGGGTCCGAGAGTATGATCGCATCAGAAGTTTATGTGTTATAGCATCGATCCTTTAATACTCCAACTTGCGATATGGTGACAAAGTGATGCGCCTACAGCCGATAATCGGCGATTGGAGATCGGAGGGGTCAGAGGATGGAGATCGGTGTAGCGGAAAGGCGATAGACTAAGAGGCGGACCTGATGATAAATATAGATGCGGCTTATGACATTTGAAGTCCGGCTCTGTGTTCCGGTGGGTTTCCTTTGTTTTGAGTATGTTTCCTTTGTAAACGGGATAGTAAAGAATTAAGCGCCGATAGTGTATTCCAGGAAGTAATATAATCGCATATCGACACAGTGGAAGGATGGGTATTAAGGTGAACCGCGAAGGAGCTGATTGCGATCAACGACAAAGGTAACCTCGAAATCTGTGCAGAAGTCGTATGAAAGGCGGAAAAAGGTATGTTTTGTAGCATTTCCCGTTGTAAATGGGTTTTAAAAAGGGAAAATAGCGCTGATGAGGGATTTATATGTGAAAACCATATGTAACCAAAGTTAAGGAAGGTAAAGGTTATATATGCGGGTTTAAGGGTTACGAAGGTTTAAAGGAAGGTTATGAGGGTTTTAAAAGTCTCGATAGAAGGTTTTATGCGGGGTGATTAATTTCCGATAGTAAGGGAAAAGTGGATGAATGTTTAGACTTTGTTAAGTCTATGAACCATTTCGAGTGAGACTAAAAGGGGCCTTAACCATTTGATGGGTTGAAGTTTTGACTCCTTTGTGAGTCAAATACCTGGGACAGTTGTGTTTATGCATTTTTATGCATATTGTGGGTATGTGCAGGGGTAACCTTGCGTCAGAGAGTAAGGGCTAGGATTAATTGAGTAGAGGCTGGAGATGAACCTGCCAAGATCTTCTTTGATAATAGAGATACCTTTTATAGAGCACATCATTGCTAGAAAATATAATGATTTTTTTTTGTGTGCAGAAGCAAGTCTAGCATGCAGAGATAAATAGACGGATGTGGTTGCATGACTCTTTTTTGGCAGGCACATATGAAGAACATTGAAGTGCATATGGTGACATGGCAGTGTATTAGGATTTGCCCATAAGATCTTGATATGGATCAGATTGTTAATGTAGTTATGGCACGGTCCAAATTGATTACCAGATTTCAAGTAGCGAAGCAACTAACCACGTCATAAGAGCGCATATGGCCATTCGAGAAGCAATCTTGTGCAGTCCTAACTGCTAGACATCTTCTAAATTTTTGCAATCCTTATCAGACTCGTCCTCAAAATTGTCATCCTCTAAATATTTGTAAATTTTGCTCCATTCTAGGCCAGTTCTTCACCCCAATGTGATGTGAAATATCCGAGAAGGCCGAGTTAGGGTCTTATCATCATCTTCCTCTTCGATCTGAACCCGTTTATCTTTCCCTTTCTTCATCATATTTTTTGTTAAAATCCAAGTTTTGAAAAATAAACCATAGTCAGAATGAAATCAACATATGAATCAATTTTTCAACTAAGATTCATACTAACTACAGCTGCACTTTGTGAATTCTATGTTATCCTCCGACAATAGGAAATGGTAAAAGACTGTTTTTGACAAATTCAGAATACATTGCAAAAAGTAGAATGAAGTTGGAAATATGCCCAAATTTGTTTGAACAATGCTTCCATGACCAAAAATAATTACTGTGGAATTCTTTGAATTCACAACCTTCATAGTAAAGTTCAAATTTCCATATGATTTAATTCAGACATGTTGGTTTCGAAATTTCAAAATTTTTGTGGGAAACCCTATATTGTAATTGATTTACCTATTGGGCTCTCGTGTGTTGATCAATACATCAAGCATCCATCAACACAATCTCTCAATACTAACAGACCCTGATAATGTCTGTCAACTAACGAAGAATTTCTTGTCAACCATCTATAGCTTATCGACTTTTGGCTATTGGGATGTCGAGTATTGGCTATTGAGCACTCAGATGACCAATCTTTCGACGATGGTCAGGTTTCAGGAGATTGGGGTATTGGCTTATGTGCTTTCCTCTCGATGCTGAAAGAACCTGATAATGTCCGTTATCTGTTGAACAATTTGCTGCCATGTGCCATAAGATCCTGAACGAACAAAAACAATTTCTCAAATTTCTTTTCTATATAAAAAAAACCATGAATCTTCTTAGGGAAAGTAATTTTTGTAAGAAGATTTGCTGAGATAGTAAAGCCATTACAGGAGATGATTAAAAATAATGCTTTGTTTAATGGGATGAAAAAGTGAAGAATTCATTTAAGCCCATTAAAGAAGCAATAACCCAAGCTCCTACTCTATGAGTCCCAATTTTGAAAAAGTGATTACCTTGTATACTTTTGCATTTGACCTTTCTTATGCGGCTGCACTAGCATAGAAAAATTCAAAAGGTTTTGAAGTACCAATATCATTCATGAGTTCGGGACTTCAAGGCATAGAGTTGAATTATCCTGAGATAGACAAACAAACCTATATTGTTTTCAAAGTAGTAAAACACTTTTGGCCATTTCTTTTTAATTCCAATACGAAAGTCATTATTTCTCATCTATCCATGCATAATTCACTAGTTCAAAATGAGTTAGGAGATAAAAGAGCTAATTAGATGACTACTCTCAAAGAGGTCAAGGGCTATGTCAGTTGGCAGCAAAATCAAAAGGTTCACAAGTAGTGAGTAAGGCTAGGAAAATGAATTAGAGGTAAACAATTTTGATGTTTTATATATTCCAACTTTAACAGATTCATGGTATAATGAAATCATGTATTATTTAACCCGTTGTATTTCTCCTCAGTACTTGGAACCTAAAGAGAGAAGAGCTTTAATATTAAAACTGCCAAATATCAGCTTATAAATGGGCTATTATGATAATGTTTTACTAAGGTGGTTTGAAAAATCTGATGCAGATTGGGTCTTAGATGATTTGCATGATGGGCCAGCAAGAGGACATTTTGGTGGTAAAACAACTGCACACAAAATTCTCAGAGCTAGATATTTTTGGCCTACATTGTTCAGAGACGCTTATGCTTTAATGCTAGAAAATGTAAACTTTGCTAAACATCTTCAGGAAAAAGAGAAAAACCCTGCCCGATCATCACAACCAGTTGAGGTGGAAGGACCTTTTGGACAATGGGGCTTGGATTTTATTGGGGAATTTAATCCCAATTCTTCACAACTCCATAAGTACATTAAGTGATCTCTTTCCTTAACCATTTCATAATTTTCAGGTTTGGTATCCCCACTTCCATGGTTTTGGATAATGCATCTTATTTTTCGTCTTTGAAGTTAACTCAGTATGCTTTAAAAAAAGGAATCACAGTTAAATATTTTGTAAATTATTATCCTTAGGGAAATGGTTTAACAAATTGTCCATGAACACCAAAGAAATTGGCATAAGTAGCTTCCTAATGCTTTATGGGTAGATAGAATAACACATAAGAAGGCATTAGGAAAGTCAACATACTTGTCTATGACAAGTAGGCCATTCTACCTCCCAATTTTTTTATTCCATCTTTACAACTAGCCCAGTTGGTTAGGAAAAATTCATCTGCCATTACCCAAACAAGAATTGACACATTATTGAAGCTAGAAGAAGAACATCAACAGATAATTAAACATTGGTTTGATAAGCATTCAATTGAAAAAAAATATTTTGCAGTGGGTGATCTAGTCTTGAAAAGGAATAAAAGTTAAAACCCATGAGGAAAAAGGGAAACACTCAAATTCAACCACCTTCGACTTGGACCATTTCTGTAAGATACCCTCTTGGAATATCTTGAAATTTTCCCTTAAATTTTTGAGTTTTGTGGAGATTTTCAGTGAGAGGTTTTGTTAAACAGTTTGTAGGAACATGACTATAGGTGCATTTTCCATCATAAAGCACATGGTAAAGAATACAATATCACACCCTATTGGACATTGGATAAACCAACGCTCCCCGTGTGTTTTGCAACATGGACTAACCGCTTCTCGTGGATCCTTATCTCTAGCAATGTGATCGTTGACTAACACCTGCGGGTTTTGGTCTAATGACAATCGTGATTCCCAACAAGTGGTATCATAGCATAGGTCATGAGTTCGATACACACCTGACTGGCGTCGCGGGGGGGAGATTGTTGGACATTGGATAAACCAACACTCCCCGTGTGTTTCGCGACATGGACTAACCACCTCTCGTGGATCCTTATCTCTGGCGATACGATTGTTGAGTAACACCTGTGGGTTTTGGTCTAATGACAATCGTGATTCCCAACACACTCACATTCTGAGATCACTTCAATTCAACAAATATACTTGTGTTAAGTTCATAAATAAGGTACATTCCACATATACAAATGCACTCAGCAATGAAGGACCATTACTCAAATAGATGTCTGTAGGAGCAACATGTCCATCCCTTAGTAAAATGACTTGGCCTTCATGAATACTACAGATCTGGTCCCTTTGTTTGATACCTCAACTCAGGTTGCCCATTGATTTATTTATTTATGCTCAGAATCGTATTACATAGCCAGCAGGGATGGGTAACTTCGTCCTCTGTTTTGGGCTTCTTTCCACAACAAGAAACTCGACCTTAAATCTCCAGAACGTATAGAGATAATATGTCCCCTGCTTTAACACTTTGCTCAATGGTTAGGGACTGAACTGGGTCTTCTTTGAGCTTGAATACAACAACAAAGGAGAGAGATTTCGACCAACAATGAGATTGAGTAACTTGTCCTCCCTTGAGCAGTGAAGAACTCGACCAACTAGATAAGGAGTAACTCAACCTCTTTTCCAGTGCTAGACTTAGCTATTCTTCCAGAACTTCGACTCACTGACTTATGGTAGGGTGTGGCCTCTCTTCAATAACAATATTGACCTCAAATTTGACTTGCAACTTCCACTTATAAGATAGTATATAGAAAACAGAAAATCAGAAGATAAAATCTACTGATAACACTTTTTACCTCCATCATCTTCAACAAATCTTCTTCTTCCTAGTAGCGCAATGGTGAAATCTGAGTGATTCTGCTCTTTGAACCAACTAGGGTGTATAGTTTCAACACCAAAACTAGCAATGGCTGTTACGGTTTCCCAAACCCTAAACTTTTCTTCAAAAACTTTCCAAAAATCCTTTTTTCTCAAATGACAAGTCATAAAATGAGGATAGATTCCTCAATTTTCCCCTTTTATAATTTAGTGACCACTTTTGCTGTTATTTTTCCTTTTTAATTTTATAAAGTCACTTTAGGAACTTATCACTTTATAAATTAAATGTCACTTTTCATTAGCCTAGGATATGACTCATTTTTCAACCTTTTAACATTTATAATGTTTTTCTTAGTCGAATCACGTTCCCTTAATTAAATTTTCCCCGCCTTAGCCTACGGGAACCTATTAGGCTAGCGGAACCCTGTCTTATGCTTCCTAAGCGGTGGGGTCATAACAATGCTCCTTGCCCAAGATTACTTGCCCTCTAGCAACTTTATCTCCGAATGTTTGAGTACCTGTTCACTTTCCCAAGTGGCATCCTCAACAGGGAAATATTTCCACTTCACTAGGTACTCCACGGTTTTATTCCTCAACTTCTGCTCCCTTGTTTCTAGAATCTCCTCTGCGACTAGTATTAGTTCTCCCTCCTTGTCCAATGGTGGGAGCTTAGTGGAAGTTACATGCTGTCCCAAGGCCTTTTTGAGGCACGAAACATGGAAGGCACTGTGAATTTTACATTCTTGAGGAATCTCAAGCTCAGAGGCTACTTCCCCAACTCGTTTCACGATTTTATGTGGCCCATGGAACCTGGATTTCAATTTTTCTGCCCCCTTTGTTTTGAGTGATGACTTGCCTGTGGGGTTAAAGACAAAGGTATACCATGTCTCCCACTACAAAGATGCATTCTATCTTGTGCATGTTTGCATATACTTTCTGTTGGTTCTGAGACATCTGTAAGTTGTCTTTGAGGACTTGTAGGATGTCTTGGCTCTCCTGAATCCAATCTTTAGCCAAAGGAGCACGATTATCCCTAAATACGTGATCTACAAATGTTGGGGCATCATATCGATATAGTGCTTTGAAGGGTGTCATACCAATAAACATGTGGAGAGTGGTGTTGTAGCAGTGGTCCCCTAGATGTAACCACTTCACCCATGCCTTTTGGTGGCTAGATAAATAGTTTTTGAGATTTCCCTCCAACCACTTGATCTATAAACTGCCGTGGATATTCCACTGGATAGTTTGTCACAACAGAGCTGATAATATTATGTTAAAAATATGAGATTCTACACTATTACAATTTATTTAATTTCTAGATTTGTAAAATTAACTATAATTAGTGCATGCATGTAAAAGTAAATCAAGCAGAAAAGTAGAGAACGACAAAATATGCTCACGCACACATAATACACAAGATATACTCTCTTTGAATCCCTTTCGGGAGAAAACCCAATTGGAAGGTGAGGCCGCTTCGCTCTCTTTCTCTGTCTGGAAATATGGCTACGATACAAAGAAGTAATGTCTGTGGCTTATGGGCTGCTACAGTGCACAAATCCTCTGTGTGTGCTCTACCTCCTATCTCTTCGGGCTATCTTTGCTCAACTATGGAACAAAATGCTCTTGAAAGAATGGAATGCCTCTTCCTCCTAGTGGCTCGGTTATAACACAGTGCAATAGCCTACTAGTGGTTAAGTTTGACTACATCAACTCTTAACTAGAGTTACAAAATAGACTCTTCTAGAGTCCTTTACATCACAAACACGTGGCTAGCCCATTTCCATGAATAATGGGGGCCGACATGGCATCCTCCCGAACTATAGGTGTGAAAACATGAAGGTCAACTTCTAAGTGGCATAACTTTTGCATACAGATTCCGATTGACGCAATTCTTGCGCTATTGGAAAGCTTTCTTTGTGTAGAATAGAATGAAAAGGCGCTACGCTTAAGCGACTAAGTTTTACCTCTAAAAAACGTCGTTTGATGCCTCGAAACGCTCCCGGAAGGTTTCAGACCCTGTTTTGCCAAACTGGGTCCCGCAGGTAAAAACGGTCTTGTGAGCTGATTCCTTCACTTTTTCCACTACAAATGCATCGAGATGGATGACAAACATTATAATGATCCAATTTGGATCACCACTTGTTTACTATATTGGTTTTTCCATAAGTTTGTGGGTGGTAACTAGTGCTTGGTGTCAGCTTAGTCCCCACAAGTCTAAATAACTTTTGCCAGAAGCCACCCATAAATCTACTGTCTCTGTTGCTCACAATGGCCTTCGGTAAACCATGCAATCGGAAGACCTTTCAGAAGAACAACTCGACCAGTTGTGCTGCTGAATATTTAGATGGTATGGCAAAGAAGTGCGTGAACTTTGTAAGTCGGTCCACCACTACATATATGTAGTCTTTACCTTGTGCTTGAGGTAACTCGGTGATAAAACCCATAGAAATGCTCTCCCATTTCTGCTTAGGGATAGGGAGTGGTTGTAGCAACCTCTTGGATGTGTATGTTTAGCTTTGTTCTGTTGGCAGATGCTGCATTCCTTAACCTCAACACATCCATCTTGAGGCCCTTCCAAGTGAACCTTTCCCTGATTTGCCTGTAGGTTTTTAAGTACCTCGGGTGTCCTGCCAAAGGTGAGCTATGAGTTTACTGCATAATCTTCTTCTGAAGCTGTGATTTTGGCACCATATAAATCCGGTGCTTGTAGTAAATGATGTCGTCCATGACCCGATATCTATCATCCTATATCAATCCTTCCAAAATCTCACAAGCGAATTTGTTTTTGGAATACTCTACAACCAACAACAACTTCCAATCAACTATCATCTCCATGAATGAGAAAGTGGGTGGCATCCTCGAAAGGGCAGTTGCTACTACATTTTTTTTCCCATTAACATACTCAATCTCAAAGTCATAGGTTTGCATTTTGCTGATCCACTTTTGTTGTCTCTAACTCAGCGCCTTCTGCTCCATGAGGAATCTCAGGCTATTATGATTAGTCTTTACTTTGAACCTGTTCCTGACAAGATATTGTCTACCAATGCATACATAATGGCCAACCTTTCTTTGTCATAAATTGAATGGTTCCACTCATAATCTCTGAGTTTGCGACTCTCAAATGCTATGGGGTGGTGATTTTGCATCAAAATTGCTCCTATTCTTGTACCCGAAGCGTCACATTCCAGCACAAATGGTTGGGTTAAATCTGGCAATGCTAGCATAGGACACAGACTCATCACTTGCTTCATCTTTTCAAAGGTTGCCTGTGCTTCATTGGACCAATTCAAAGCCCCCTTTTTAGTGAGGTCTGTCAAAGGTTCAGTTAACTACGAGAATCCCTTAACAAATTTCCTGTAGTATGTGCAAAGACCGAGGAAGCTCTTCAACTTAGCCACTTTTTTCGAGGTGGGCCACTCAATAATAGCCCTGATTTTCACCTGGTGCGCCTAAATCTCGTTCCCTCCGATCAAATGCCCTAAGTAGAGCATCTTTGTCATTCCAAACTCACATTTGGATTCCTTTGCATAGAGTTTGTGTTCCTCTAGAATCCCCATCCTCCAAAGTCTTGTTGTAGATAAGTATGTCATTAAATAACAAGTACTTTTGCAACTGTTTATTGAATACATGGTTCATACATGACTGAAAAACTGCGGGCGTGTTGGTTAGCCTAAACGACATAACCAAAAACTTGTAGGGCCCATAGTGGCACTTGAAGGTAGTCTTCAATATGTCTTGCTCTAGAACTCAGATCTGGTGGTAGCTTGAATGGAGATCTATCTTCGAAAAATATTTGGCTCCCCTCAGCTCATCCATCGACATATCTATGCTGGGGATGGGATATCGATTTTTGATTGTCCTCTTGTTAAGAGCCTGATAGTAAATACACATCTGCAAGGTACTGTCCTTCTTGTTAGCCATCACCACTGAAGAAGCAAAAGGACTGGAACTAGGCCGGATATTACCCAACCTCAACAACTTCTTAATGGCCTTCTCAATCTCATCTTTGTAGACCTTGGGATATTGGTAATGACAACTTGTACTCCTTCCTCCAATTCTATAACATGTTCAAAACCTCTGTCTCGTGGTCTACTTGGAGGAATGTCAAGAAAACTTTTTGGTTTATATGAAGCAATACCTAAATGTCATCTGGATGCTCTAGACGCTGTTTTGGATGTCTGCTATTTGTAATGAAGCATTACACTATCCATTCAATGTCACCCCGTCTCAACACTGCTTCCATGAGTTAGATGACACTATCTTCGGTGGATACTGATGCATTGCCCTCAAAACTACCGTCCTGTTGCCCACTAGATATTTAAACTCCATCTCCATGATCTGCTGATCTGTAGTATACCTACCAGTGTAATAGAGCCACTGACCTCCCAATGTAATAGAACCATTGAACTCCATTTCTAGGACCCTTCTTGGTGGAAATCTCTTTGTTTTCTATCTTGCCTATCATATCCACCATCTCCTTTTGGCCCTTAGCCAAATCATTCAATGCACTAACTAAGCGGTTGAATGCTTGAGTTTCATTGCCCCCCATGTCTTGCATTTCTTTTTCAGGTGTCTCTTCTACCCCTTTTGCCCTTCTAGGAGTTTCTTCTTCCTCTCTTTTCTTCTCTGGAGACTCTTCTTTTTCCTAAATGGGAGTGGGATCTTTTCCTTGATAATTCCTCCTATTGGTTACCTCACTGAAATGATTGTTTTTTGAAGTCATGAATTCACTGATAATTTGCCCTTAGACCCCACATATTTCCAAGAACATGCTCTGATACCACTGTAAGATACCCTCTTTGAATATCTTGAAAATTTCCCTTAAATTGAGATGTTCAGTGAGAGGTTTCGTTGAACAGTTAGTAGGAACATCGCTGTAGGTGCATTTTCTGTCATAAAACCCTAGTAAAGAATACGATATCACATCTTGTTAAAATAGGCAACTAGGGCCAAACTCCACCTTGGACAACTCATATGATGAAAGTGATATTTTTATTGGATTCCTCTTTCTGAGAGGTGTAAGATTGATCTAAAGATCATCTCATTCTGACATGTACAAATGGAATTATGAATTTATTTCTTTTATGGACAAATTGTCTAGGTCGGCCAACAAACTAATGTAGGCTCAGAAGCCCAAAAGTCATGTATTTTCATCCTCAACGTTGCATATAAATAGGAGCATCTACCTCATTTGGACACTCATCATCACTCACATATCTCTCTCTCCTTATTTGATTGGGTTGTACGGATTTCTGGGCAGCTTCTCCCCTCCACACGTTCGAAGGGTTGACTGTACTTTTCTGTTTTCAGCGTTGACCAAGTTGCAACAAGTTTGACCAGCGTTGACTGGGCAATAGTTGACCTTGTTTGACTGCGTTTTTCTTGGGATAAACTCTGTTGGGCAGGTCGCATTTCTTGGCACAGATTTCGAGGTTTTCTGGGCTGTTTGACCAACGTTGACCGCAGATTTGACTATGAGTTGACCAAGTTTGACTGACTTTTTCTGGACTTTTTTGCGCTGATTCAGACTGTTTTTGGAGGCCAAATTCACTGGGTTTGACTAAGCTGATTTGGAGGAGCAATTTTGCTAAGTTGACTAGCGTTGACTTTCTGGTTAGGGCATCTTGTTGATTGTAGTTTGATTGGACAGATTTAACTTTGTTTGGGCAAGTGAATTTTGTATATTGTACTCTCTCTCTTTGTTGAACTTTTGAAGAATAATAAGAACATTTCATCAAAGGGTTTCCCACATTGGGGTTTTTCCCTGGCATCCTCCAAATATTGTGTCCTCTTGTCTTGGTTTGTCTTTTGCTTTTTATTTATATTCTATCTACATTTAGTGTCATGTTAATGTGATTGCTAACTTGGAAATTGATATTGGGCTAATAAGAAAAATTGAAGTAAATTGCTCTTAAGCATAGAACATACCATTGTTATCTAAAATTAACATGGTATCGGAGCTGAGGTGAAGACAAAGCCCAAGCAAGAGTGAGAAGAACAATCACTGAGATTGCTTGGGCAAGGACAATATTCAATGGCCTCCGCATCTTACTTTAAACCTGATGACAAGCTCAATGATAAGTCTGATTATCATGCATGGAAGATGTCTCTTGATTTGACTTTGGAAGAGCAGGATGTTATGGTCTATGTGCAGGGAAAGATTACTGAACCTCCTTCAAATGCACCTGCTGCCGCTAAGACAAATTACAAGAAAAGTGAAATCAAAGCGAAGAAGATCACCAGGGATTCTATTAATAAGAATTTTGTTGCATACATCTTTGATTTGAACACATCTAAGGAGATGTATGACGGGTTGGTTGGCATGTTCAAAGTTAGCAATGCAAACCAAGTCCTCTTTCTCAAAAACAAGTTGAAGGACATAAAGAATGGAAGAGGTGAAGATATCCAATCCTACTTCATGAGGATTACTGAGATAAAAGGTGATCTTCTTTCAATTGGATAAGTTATTGCTGATAGGGAGCTCACTCTTATTGCCCTTGGAGGTCTCCCTCGTGAATGGCATGTGTTCAACACTACTATCCTCAACAATGACAGGATTCCAGGTTTTGATGAATTGTTGACTAGATGTACTCAAGAAGAAACAAGGATGATGGAGAGAGACATGCCTTCAAATAGGAATGAACCTAATGCATTCTTCGCTCATGCTAAAAAGAAGAACAATGCAGGTTCAAAGAAGCAATGTCAAGGAAGACCAGGATTCAAAGATGGAAGGAAGGGAAGATGCTTCATTTGCAACAGGTTTGGCCACTATGCTAGGGAGTGTTCGAATAAAAGGGATACACCTCTGGATGATGACAACAACCACAACAATTTCAGGGGCCACAATAATCAAAGGAATGGCAGATTCAACAACAAAGGAAAAAGGAATGCTCCTGCTACTCAACATGGAAATGGTCCATGAAACTCTAGGCATGATGAATCTAATGTTGTAGATAATAAGCAAAAATAATTTTATCTTATATCTTCCCTCTCTACTACCTCTCCACTGGATACCTTGGGAAATTGGTGGATTGATAGTGGTGCCTCAAGGCACTTTACTGGGTATAAGGAAGCTCTTTCAAATCTGATAGAAAATGATACAAATTTGGAAATCATCCTTGGGGACAATGCCACCTATCCCATAAAGGGAGTTGGGAATGTTACTCTTCAATTGAATCAAGGTAACACCATTCATCTACAAGAAGTACTATATGTACCTGATCTAAGGAAGAACCTAGTATCTATTTCGGCAATGGAGGACAAAGGATTCAAGGTGGAATTCATCGATGGAAAGGTACGTGTTTGGAAAAGAAATTTTAAAGAAGCATTTACTCTTGGATTTAGGGTTGATAGCCTATATCAAGTTGGAGGAAGCCCATTGGGAGCTATGTTTTGCGACACATCACTTCAATCCAAATTATGGCACCGAAGATTTGCTCATCTACATTATAAGGCTCTACTCTATGTAAGGAAGACGGTGATAGGTATGCCCAAATTCAAAGTAGAACATAAAGGTGTTTGTCAGGGATGTGCCAAAGGAAAACATACAAGGGGACCATTCCCCTCAAGTGATAGCAAGACTACCGACATTTTGCAATTGGTTCATTCTGATCTATCTGGTATGTTGCCCATGACATCTCTGGGACGATATTTATATTATGCTATCTTTGTGGATGGCTTCTCTCGCAAAACTTGGGATTTATTTCTTGAAGAAGGACAAAGTGTTCACATGGTTCCGTTCTTTCAAAGCCTTGGTCGAAAATCAAACAGGGAAGAAGATCAAAATATTGAGGACCGATAATGGAACCGAATATGAATCAAATGAGTTCAATGACTATTGTAGAGAAGCTGGCATTAAGAGGGAGACTACTACCACATATACTCCTGAGCAAAATGGTGTTTCCAAAAGGAAGAATCGTTCCATTATAGAAGCCACTCGTGCCATGCTTCATGATCAAAGCTTTCCGAAGTTCTTATGGGTAGAAGCTGCCAACACTGTCGTGTATTTTCAAAATAGATGCCCTCATCAAGCTTTGGACTCCAAAACTCTTGAAGAAGTTTTACCATAAGAAACTTGATGTTTCTCATTTCAGAATTTTTGGTAGCCCCGTGTATTTTCATGTGCCAAAAGAAAAGAGAAGCAAATTGGATGCATTTGGGAAGACAAGAACATTTGTGGGCTACAGTGAAACTTCTAAGGCATATAGAATCTATGTGCCTAGTCAAAGAGAAGTGGAGATAAATCATGATGTCAACTTCGATGAAGATGCTGCCCTTGGGAAGATTAGTAACCTTCCTATTCCAAGGAAGGACAAAGAAGCAGATATAGGAAAGCAGGGAGTACTGCAGGATGAGCTGATGCCCAATGTTGAAGGACCAATGGATCCCATTGATCCACCTCCTCATGAGCCCTCCTCCTCAAAAAGGAGACCCTCATGGCTTAGGGAAACTCTCAAAGGTACCGAGAGACATATTGTACTAAGGGGGACATTTCGTGAAAGTAAGAAGCCGAATAGGTACCAAGGGTACTTAGCTACCATGAGCACCATTGTTCAAACTAAGCCTTGCACATTCGAAGAAGTCGTGAAGCACCAAGTTTGGAAGGATGCTATGAATGAAGAGTATGAGTTGATTATGAAGAATGATGTCTGGGATGTGGTCCCTAGACCCCAGGACAAATCTGTCGTCACCTCTAATGGCTCTACAAGATCAAGCATGGAGCTAATGGAAGTGCTGAAAAGTTCAAGGCCAGATTTGTTGCTCAAGGCTTCTCTCAAAAGGAAGGTGTAGATTGTGATGAGATATTTGCACTTGTTGCCTGATATACCACCATCCGTTTGATTATAGCCCTTGCTGCCTCGCAAGGATGGAACCTACACTAGATGGATATCAAAACCACCTTCTTACATGTTTCAATTAAGGAGGAAGTCTATGTAGAATAACTCGAGGGGTTCGAAGCTCAAGATCGCCAGACACATATATGCAGGTTGAAGAAAGCCCTTTATGGGTTGAAGCAAGCTCCCCGGGTTTGGTATGAGAAGATTGATAATTATCTGATGAAGTTGATACAAACCTTTACTTTAAGGTTGAGAATGATAAACCTCTCATCTAGGTACTTTATGTGGACGATCTCTTTTTGACAGGTGCAAACCCTCTCATTCATCAATGCAAGAAGGAGTTGGCTTCCGAGTTCGAGATGAAGGACCTAGGACTGATGCATTATTTCCTAGGATTGGAGGTCTGGCAAAATCCAGGTGAGATTTTCCTTTCTCAAGGAAAATACATTGTGAAGGTACTTGAAAGATTTGGGATGGTGGATTGTAAGTCCGTGACTACTTCGATGGAACTTAACTTCAAGAAGTTATGCGGAAGTGCTACTGGGCCCGATTTGGGAAATCCTTCTGAGTATCGTCAACTCGTGGGGGCCCTAATATTCTTGGTGAACTCTTGTTCGAACATATGCTTTGCAGTGAATACATTGAGTCAGTTTATGGTTGAGCCTCATCACATACATTGGATTGCTGCCAAGAATCTCTTGATATATCTTCGAGGCACAATCACCTATGGACTGAGATGCACTGTCGGGAATGTGAGGCTCCATGGTTATTCTGATGCTTACTGGGCTGGCAATATGGTGGATCGTAAGAGCACATTAGGATGTTGCTTCTCACTAGGTTTTGTTTGATATCCTAGGTGAGCAGGAAGCAGAAATCAGTTTCTTTGAGCATCGCCGAGGCCGAATATGTTACTACTAGCATGGCCTCTTGTGAAGCTGTTTGGTTGAGGAAGCTCTTTAGTGAGTTGTTTGGACATGTGTTGGATACCACCGTGATCTTCTGCGACAACCAAAGTGGGATTCGTCTTTTTGAGAATCCCGTGTCTCATGACCACTCCAAGCATATTGATATCAGGTACCACTTTATCTAGGATATGGTACAATGGGGGGCAATAAGGCTCCATCACATTGGGACTGATGATCAGGTCGCAAATATTCTTACGAAGGCAAAGTTCAAATTCTTAACCTTCCATGAACGACTTGGAGTTGTGGAGAGACCTTTTGATGAGGGTCCTGTTTGAGTTGGATATTAGCTTTGGGAGCTCCGGGGGGCTTGGGGTACTTCTTGGAGCGATGAGCAACCATAGGGTGAGTGGTTCACCTTCCCCTAGTGGTGTGCTGTGTACAGGGTGAGTGGTTCACCTTCCCCTGTGATACCCCATGATGGTTGAGATATGCATAGGATGAGTGGTTCACCTTCTCCTATTGATACATCCTACCCATGTAGTCCAAGACTCATGGGAAGTACCTCTCATCTGGCCAACGAGTTGGGAAATGAGGATAGGGACCATAGTACTACCGATGAATGCATCGTGTACTACCGTACTCCCTATGTTAGGATGTTTGATATTGATTTGGGATCAATGGAGACTGACTTTGGGTCAGTGGAGAGTGGTATGATACAGTCTTGATCATTGGAGACCGACTTCGGGTCAGTGGAGAGTGGTATGCACACTCTCAATCATTTCTTCTTCATTATTTCTTCATGGTTCAACAGAGCATAGCATAGCAGAACAAAGCAGAGAAGAGTATAACAGGGATGTCAGTGATGGTACAGATTGACAGATGATTTGGGAGGTGGAGTCCTCCCTAGTTGAGAGGGAGTGTTAAAATTGGCAACTAGGCCAAACTCCACCTTGGACAACTCATATGATGAAACTGATATTTTTATTGGGTTCGTCTTTCTGAGAGGTGTAGGATTGATCTAAATATCATCTCATTCTAACATGCACAGATGGAATTATGAATTTATTTCTTTTATGGACAAATTGTCAAGGTCGGCCAACAAACCAATGTAGGCTCAGAAGCCCAAAAGTCATGTCTTTTCATCCTCAACATTGCATATAAATAGAAGGAGCACCTACCTCATTTGGACACTCATCATCACTCACATATCTCTCTTTCTCCTTATCTGATTGGGTCGTATGGATTTCTGGGCAACTTCTCTCCTCCACACGTTCGAAGGGCTAACTGTACTTTTATGTTTTCAGCGTTGACCAAGTTGTAGCAAGTTTGACCAATGTTGACCAGGCAACAATTGACCTTGTTTGACTGCATTTTTCTTGGGAGAAATTCTGTTTGGGCAAGTTGCATTTCTTGGCACAAATTTTGAGGTTTTCTGAGCTATTTGACTAGCATTGACCGCAGGTTTGACTTTTTCTGGACTGTTTTGGGCTAATTCAGAGTGTTCTTGGAGGTCAAATTGATTGGGTTTGACTAGGTTGATTTGGAGGAGCAATTTTGCTAAGTTGACCAACGTTGACTTTCTGGTCAGGGCATCATGTTGACTGCAGTTTCACTGGACAAATTTAACTATGTTTGGGCAAATGAATTTTGTATATTGTACTCTCTCTTTGTGCTGAACTTTTGAAGAATAACAAGAAGACTTGATCAAAGGGTTTCCCCACATTGGGGTTTTTCCCTAGCATCTGCCAAATATTGTGTCCTCTTGTCTTGGCTTGTCTTCTACTTTTTATTTATGTTCTATCTGCATTTATTGTCATGTTAATGTGATTGCTAATTTGGAAATTGATATTGGGCTAATAAGAAAAATTGAAGTAAATTGCTCTTAAGCATAAAACATACCATT